>SJXQ01010824.1:155325-216453 GCA_006408695.1 Aepyceros melampus | reverse complement strand
GTAGTTTGAGCATTCTTTGGCATTGCCTTTCTTTGGGATTGGAATGAAAACTGACCTTTTCCAGTCCTGTGGCCACTGCTGAGTTTTCCAGATTTGCTGGCATATTGAGTGCAGCACTTTCACAGCATCATCTTTCAGGATTTGAAACAGCTCAACTGGAATTCCATCACCTCCACTAGCTTTGTTCGTAGTGATGCTTTCTAAGGCCCACTTGACTTCACATTCCAAGATGTCTGGCTCTAGACTAGTCATCACATCATCATGAGTATCTGGGTCATGAAGATCTTTTTTGTACAGTTCTTCCGTGTATTCTTGCCACCTCTTCTTAATATCTTCTGCTTCTGTTAGGTCCATACCATTTCTGTCCTTTGTCGAGCCCATCTTTGCATGAAATATTCCCTTGGTATCTCTAATTTTCTTGAAGAGATCTCTAGTCTTTCCCCTTCTGTTCTTTTCCTCTATTTCTTTGCATTGATCGCTGAAGAAGGCTTTCTTATCTTTTCTTGCTATTCTTTGGAACTCTGCATTCAGATGCTTATATCTTTCCTTTTCTCCTTTGCTTTTCGCCTCTCTTCTTTTCACAGCTATTTGTAATTTGTATTTAATTTGTAATTTGTAGCTATTTGTAATTAATCAAGAAGTACTAATTCTGACTGTTACACCTCCCTTACCACCTGCATCTCACCCTGGCACCAAGGCAGGCTGCTTTTGCAGTCTCAGAGCTCGCCCATGTAGATATGGCTGACAAAGGACACAGTGATTGTGGCCTCTTTTGCATTAGTTAGCTTGTGTCAAGTTCACAGACAATTAACAGCAATGTTGCTTGGCCCTTCTTCTGCCAAATGGGTGTATGAAAGTTTAGATAAATTGTTCCATGGCTGTTCTAGAAGTTAACATATAGAATATTATTTGTGCTTTTGAATAATTTTTCTTCAGGGTATTGAAAATTTTGCCATGACACATTGATGAAAACATATAGCTTGCGGTAGTGGAGGAGCAGGATACTATGGATGGAGAGTCTTCTTTGAAAATAACCTCTATTACTCTAAAGTATTAAAGTGAGAGAAAATGGGGACCATAAGGTAAACCCCCAGATTAAGATGCTTCATTGGCTGTGAGACGTCCTGGTGGTCTAATGGTTAAGACTCCATGCATCCACTGCAGGGGCCATGGGTTCCATCCCTGGTTGGGGAAGTTCTGCATTCTGAGAGGTATGGCCAGTAAAAAAAAATTAAAAGATGGTTCATTGGCTGTGGCTGAATTTAAACTAGGAACCTTGGAGATTTGGGATGAGCTCAAGGTCAGTTTTTCCTTGTGAAGAGGGCATCCCATCAGTGAGGAGGTAAAGAGAAGCAGCCCCAGATGCCTGGCAGAGCCGCAGGAGCTATGGCCTGAGCCTGAAGCCCAGGGAGGTGTCAGGCTTGCTCTGCACACAAATGGGACTTTTGTACTTGATGGAGGATGAATTTACTATTATACGCTGATTGGGAAATAGGTTGTTAAATGATCCCCACTTAAGTAAAGTGAATAAGCTTACTTGAAATGATTTTTTAAAAAAAAGTCTTCAGTCTCTTTTTTCCCCCTTTGATTGTAGACAGAATTCGTGGCTACTTTGGAGAAACCATCGCTCTTTACTTTGGATTTCTGGAGTATTTCACATTTGCCTTAATCCCCATGGCCATCATTGGGTTACCTTACTACTTGTTTGCGTGGGAAGACTATGACAAGTACGTGATCTTCGCCTCGTTCAACCTGATCTGGTCCACGGTGATCTTGGAAGTGTGGAAGCGAGGCTGTGCCAGCATGACCTACCGGTGGGGTACCCTGGTCATGAAGAGGAAGTTCGAGGAGCCCCGGCCAGGATATCATGGAGTCCTGGGTATCAACCCAGTCACTGGCCGGGAGGAGCCGCTCTACCCCAGCTACAAGAGACAGCTGCGCATTTACCTGGTCTCCCTGCCCTTCGTGTGCCTCTGTCTCTATTTCTCTCTGTTTGTCATGATGATTTACTTCGACATGGAGGCCTGGGCCTTGGGTCTGCACGAGGACAGCGGGTCCGAGTGGACCAGCATCTTGTTGTACGTGCCCAGCATCATCTACGCCATCGTGATAGAGATCATGAACCGCCTGTATCGATATGCTGCTGAATTTTTAACCTCATGGGGTAAGACTTGACGCTTTGTGTTTATGTCTTTATCTGCCTATAAGAAACATTGCTTCAATCATAGGATTCTTAGAACCGCTACCTGGCAAAGCCGATGTTGCTCTGGGCTCATTGTGGAGACATAAGGAGAAGTTCACGGGCTCTGGGAACTCCCATGATCTCCAGGTCACAATTCTCACAGCTCCGATATATTGGTAGTTATTGTGTTCTAGGTACCCTACTGGAGAAGGTGATGGCACCCTACTCCAGTACTCTTGCCTGGAAAATCCCATGGATGGAGGAGCCTGGTAGGCTGCAGTCCATGAGGTCGCTAAGAGTTGGATAAAACTGAGCGACTTCACTTTCACTTTTCACTTTCATACATTGAGAAGGAAATGGCAACCCACTCCAGTGTTCTTGCCTGGAGAATCCCAGATAGGATTCTTAGAACCGCTACCTGGCAAAGCCGATGTTGCTCTGGGCTCATTGTGGAGACATAAGGAGAAGTTCACGGGCTCTGGGAACTCCCATGATCTCCAGGTCACAATTCTCACAGCTCCGATATATTGGTAGTTATTGTGTTCTAGGTACCCTACTGGAGAAGGTGATGGCACCCTACTCCAGTACTCTTGCCTGGAAAATCCCATGGATGGAGGAGCCTGGTAGGCTGCAGTCCATGAGGTCGCTAAGAGTTGGATAAAACTGAGCGACTTCACTTTCACTTTTCACTTTCATACATTGAGAAGGAAATGGCAACCCACTCCAGTGTTCTTGCCTGGAGAATCCCAGGGATGGGGGAGCCTGGTGGGCTGCTGTCTATGGGGTCGCACAGAGTCGGACACGACTGAGGCGACTTGGTGGCAGCAGCAGGTGCCCTGCAAAGCACTTTATCCATAGTTCCTCATTTTCCCCTCCTCAAGGCACCATGAAATAGAAGTTATTTTATAATTTTTATAGAGAAAGATACTGAGCATTCTCAAGGTTCAGACAGCAGATGGCAGAGCCAGGCTTATCCAACCTGTGCTTCTCATACTATATTGTGTTTTATGCTAGGGATAAGACTGAATCATCACCATACTCTGTGTCTAGGATCTGAAAACCACTTGTGTAATTGTGTGGACAGAGGCCTGCCATTGAACTCAGTGAAGGAGGGTGTTCTTGTCTGTCTCTGTGGTAAAAGGTGAACTTGGTTATAGTTTAAAAAGGGTCTTGATAGGCAGTTTTCTTTTTAATTAATTTATTCAGTCAGACAAATAAATATGCTATTAATATATTAACCCCTAGGAAGAAGTCTAGGCCTGAACTTCTGAACCATACAGATATTTTAAATTCTTTATGTTAGTTATATAACAACAGATACCATTTATTTGGGACTTCTCTGGTGGCTCAGATGGTACAGAATCTGCCTGCAAAGAATCTGCCTGCAATGAGGGAGACCTGGGTTTGATCCCTGGGTCAGGAAGATCCCTTGGAGAAGGAAACAGCAACCCACTCCAATATTCTTGCCTGGGAAATCCCACGGACAGAGGAGCCTGGCAGGCTATAGTCCACAGGGTCGCAAAGAATTGGACATGACTAAGTGACTAACACATGCCATTTATTTGTTTTTGTTCTCATAATTTTTTTTAAAATTTTTATTGGAGCATAGTTACTAGCTACTATTTGCTGAGTGCTTTCCTTGAGCTGAGCTGTGGTTTTTGTAGTATTTCTAATCCTGACAGTAACCCTGGGAGAAGGGTAGTGTCAGGCCTGTTGTGTAGGCAAGGAGGCTGAGTGTCAGGAGGTTAAGTAACTTGCCCAAGGTCACACAGTGACTGACTGACTGAGTTTAGGTTCAAACCCAGGTCAGCCTAACATTACCTCTCTGTGCAAGGTGATACTTCTGTTCAGAATCTGCCTTTTTTGTCCCTTTGCCCTGCTGTGGTATCTCAGCAGTAAAGAATCCACCTGCCAGTGCTGGAGATGCAGGTTCATGCCCTGGGTCTGGAGGATTCCCTGGTGAAGGAAGTGGCAACCCACTCCAGTGTTCTTGCCTGGAGAATCCCGTGGACAGAGGAGCCTGGCGGGCTACAGTCCATGGGGTCACAGAGAGTCGGACACGACTAAACAATAATACCAACTTGGGACCTGCACAGTGTCTCTTTGCTGAGTGAGGATGGAAACTTGAGTTTCCTTTTAAATCAATCCTTGTAAATTTGATTTCTTGCCGTACTACTCTTCAGAGGTTGCTCTCAATTTTATTGTTACTGCTCACACAGTCTTTTTCTGGTGCCTGTCTGTGGGATCATTTCTTTGTTGCATTAATATTTTAACAAATAATTTCAGACCACAGTGCTATTTCAGTACCTTGAAAAATGTGTCTTTAGTTTCTTTGTTGTTTGATGTTCTTGGTGGGAAGCAGTAGCCGTGATGGACTGTCTCGCGCGGTTACTGACTGAGGCTCTGTGGCTGGACACAGCTGCCCTCAGCACAGGCTTCACCTCACCTCATGACAATTCCCATTCTGCTTTCTTATCTGAGAGACCTTACTTCTCCCTTTTAATATTTTAGAGAATCACAGATTGGAATCTGCCTACCAGAATCACCTAATTCTGAAAGTGTTAGTGGTAAGTAAAATTTTATATACAAATCCATTGTAATTATGAAACTAGTGTATACTGTGTAACATTTAGGACTATAAATATGAAGACTTGATTGTAATTTAAAATATCAGGTAATAGTAGTTAATATACTTTGTCCAAGAAGGCAAGGATTGATTAATAAATGTATTTACATACACACTCAGCAGTGTTATTACAAATGTGTCCATGATATAAGACTTTAAATATAAAAATTAGTATTATAGCCAATTTACAGTTGTTTGAAACACTATAGACATGTTTCTATTATTTTCCTTTCGGTGACTCAAGTTTGAATGTTTCATTATTCACCAATCCTTCCAGTTACCTACCTACTGTTTAGTAATGAAGTGCTAAATTATTATTTTTTAAAATTTTGTCTAAGGAATTTCCAAAGTCCCAAGGTTTCTAGTACATTTTGAGGGGCAGAAGGGAAGGGATGGAGGGTAAGTACTGTGTAACCTGCTTGCTGCTTATGTAAAAGCTCACGATTATGCCTCTTCCCACCATTATTAGAAATAACAAAGAGGTGGCTTGAAAGCACTTGTGTAAAAGGGGATTACCTCAGCCATCTGTAACATAGCTGAGAATCAAGAAAGGTGCATAAAAAGTCCTCTGACCTCTGCAGTTCTGCACTGGAATTGATTTAACACAGTCCATGTACTTTACTCCCGAGAGAGGAATCCAGGCCCTCGCTTAGAAAGAGCCTTTGTTCCAGTTCCAGAAGTCATTCTTAGAAGCTTATTTATCTGGTTTTTCCATCCTTAAAGGATCAGAAGCCATCATTAGGAAGGTGATTAGGTTTCTGCAGGTAGGTACATTTATAGAAGCAAGAGTAGGGAAGGAAATAGAAAACCTCTCATAAATAAGTAATGAGACTGCAACAGCTTTAGCAATTTGGACACTGGAAAAGGGGCAAGCAGCCATCTGTATCTAAAAAGGCTCTGAGGGCCTCATTCTAGCCCTGTAAAATAATTTATATTCAAAATTTGGTGCTGAGTCAGCAAGGATGTTACGTTCTGTGTTGTCTGTGTGAGAAAGTGAGCAGGGGAATGTGTGATGCATTAAAAGATTCTTTGAAAAAGATCACAAAACAGAGCTCTTGCCCTTAGAGGTAAAACACTTCATTTCTCTTAAAGAATTTAGCCATTTTTAAGACTGGATTATTCTCTGCTGGTGCCAGATACAGTGTCAGATGATTGTTGTGTAAAAAGACTCATTGCTGAGAGTCTGCTCATCCTTTCCTGTGTGTGTTAGGTCTCTTCCTTATTTTTTTTTTTTGATTGGTCCGTGCCACTTTACATGTGAAATCTTGGTTTCCTGTTTCCTGACCAGGGATCAAACTTAGGCCCCTTGCATTGGTAGTGTGGAGTCTTAACCACTGGACCTTCAGAAAAGTCCCAACTCTCCCTTCTTTTTAGTCTTGTGGGGAGGGTGTTTCTCAGCCTCCGAGCTTTTGCTCTTCTACTTCTACTGTAACTTAACACCCCCATCCCTACCCCTGCCCCGCATTATGTTACTGCTCACTCCCTCCAGCGACTCCCTCTTCCGTCATTGATGAAGTATCACACTGTGCACGCAGCAGTCTTCTGTCTCAAAAAGCAGCATTGTAAAGCTGGAAGTAGCCAGCGTGGGGCTGGGGGACAGGAAGGAATCTCGTGTGTCCCAGAGGTAGTTGTAGGTTCTTGAGCAGGTGAACTAATGGAAAAAATGGAACGTGTTGGGGAACTTCCCTGGTGGTCCTGTGGTTAAGACTCCACGCTTACAGTGCAGGGGGCATGGGTTCTATCCCTGTTCAGGGAACCAAGATCCCACATGCCTGCATGGCGCCACCAAAAAAAAAAAGAAATGGCAGTTGTTGTGGTGGGATCCCCATCCCCATGTCTACACCCCCAGCCCCTGAACCATGCGTCTGGGCAGGGCAGTCCCAGGCCCCTGGTGACAAAGATGCTACCCAGCTGGTTGCTGTGGCTCGTCTCTCTTGCTCTTGCCACCCGGCTTCCTAGGTGTGTCTCTGGGAGAGTAGGGAGCCTCAGATTCCTGGGCACAGAGAGGCCTCCAGGGCTGGGCTGCTTGTTGGGTTGGGTCCCTTTTTACTGGGTGCTGACCCCTCCATCCAGGCATCTTCTCTGTGGGGCGGGGAGTGGCAGGCCCGGCAGGGCAGAGAGGAAAGAGGGCACGTGGCCTGGCAGCTCACTGTTAGTGACGCTGGGCTTGCCTGTTGTAGGACTCCTATTCTAAGCAGGGTGTGCAGGGACTTGCTGCCCAGGCCGCCCAGATTAGCAGGTTGGGGGTGGGGGATACTGGACTCTCTCTTTTGTAAGAAAGTAGTAGGGACCTAAGATGTGCTGGTGCTGTGCAGTCCTCTCAGCACCTTTCCGAGTTCCGCTTTGGTTGCCTCTCGTGATATTTCTGGAGTTCATAGGTATGCTTCCTGACGTGGCAGGGGGTGGGGAGGTGGAGTGTAGGAGAAACAAGTCTTTGCCTTTGTTGGGACCAGAAGTCCCTCATGACATCTTTAAATGTGATATTTACAATTGTGTCGTGGTCTGTATGTTGGTTGGAAAAGAATGTTCAAACAAGAGGCAAATGAGAGGAGAATAGAGTTTATTAGAGCGGGAACAGTAGGTCGGCTTAAGGGGGAGCAGATGATTTTCCTGGGTTGGTAGCCAGGTTTTATAGCCTCAAGACAAAGAAAATTCCTGCTAGAAGGGTGGCATTAGGTGATTGGTTAGGGTGGGTATTTTTACCTAATAAGGAGTCAGGTAGCTGGCCGGTTTAGATCAGGAGGGGTCATGGCAATGGTTGCTATGGGGCGCTCTCAATTCCAGAGATGACCTTGGTATGGGGCTCCACAAGTTGTAATAAAGTTCAGTGACACAATATTAAATATTGCGCTCTCTCTCTCTCTTTTTTTTTTTTTGCAGTTCAACTTTCTGAATTGCTTTGCCTCACTTTTCTACATTGCCTTTGTCCTGAGGGATATGAAGCTTTTGCGTCAGGTGAGTGAAAAACAGAAGGTATCAATTTTTTTATTTGCAAGGTGCTTTCCTGTAGTATAGTAATGTAATGGTCTTCCCATTATTATCTTGACAAAATTATTAAATTTTGTGTATTTCTAAGCCCAGTTCAAACAAACAAACAAACAAACAAACCATTAGCAATTGCACTAGGTATTGTGCTCAACTGGAAAGAAATTAGTTGAAGCTAACCAAAATGCAAAATTAATCATTTAGGACACTAAAATCAAAGATATAGTTCATACCAAAGTTTGTAAAAGCAATTTTAACAGCAAAAAATGAATTCATCAATTGAACTTTTGTGTGCTCAGGGTGGGGCTGATTGGTATAATGGTCTTACACATTTCATATTTAAACTAGTAAGTTGTTAAACTTTGCACACCAGCAGATGCTATGCAGTGTTGTCTCATTTCCGAGATATTTATGAAAGTCTGACATATATTTTGTTGTGTTACCATTTCTGGATCTCATAATCATAGTGAATAATAAATGAAGTATAAATTATTGCTTTCTAAATTCTCTCTCTTTTTAATACTTGAGCCACCTACCAGTAAGGGCTATTCTTTTCTGGTTTTGATATACTGCGATTGTAGTGTCTCAAAGTTTAGGCTTCTTAATCTTTATATGAGAGCTTGGGATCATTTTTCAAGAAATTAAAAAATTTATATAATAAAGTTAAAAAGATTTTGTAGTTACAGTTCTAAAAGCTGACATAAAAGTAAAATACTGTGTTCCTAGTAACTAAACTAGATATAATGCTACATTTACAAATTATTTTTGAAAATAATACATTTGAAATCAATAGGTTAGACATACATACCTCTCCAGTCCCACCATTAGTGTGTTAGTGAGATATGACCCCTCATTTCTTATACTTTTGAGACTCTCCTTTATTTAACAGGGGATGAGGGGCAGGGAAGAACTCTTTGAAACAAAGAATTTTAATATCAGTAAAGGTGGTTTGTGATGGAAACCCTGATGCCTACCTGGGAAGAGTGGAAATTGACACAATACCTCTGGAAACCACTTGAGTAACTTTCCTAAGAACCTTATTCCATTCCTAGTAAATCATCAAAGGTGGGATGAAGATTCATGCACGTAGGTGAGGAGCAGCACTTATACCAATGAGAGTTGGAAATAGTACTTTTATTTAACCACAGTGCATGGGCTAGTAAAAAAGAATTATTCATGACATGGGAAAGTGCCCACAGGATAGTGAGAAAAGAGATCTAAAGCTGTATACATACAGATGTTTCTACTTTTACTTTTACATATCATTAGGAAGAAGGCAATGGCACCCCACTCCAGTACTCTTGCCTGGAAAATCCCATGGACAGAGGAGCCTGGTAGGCTGCCGTCCATGGGGTCGCTAAGAGTCGGACATGACTGAGCGACTTCACTTTCACTTTCACTTCCATGCATTGGAGAAGGAAATGGCAACCCACCCCAGTGTTCTTGCCTGGAGAATCCCAGGGACAGGGGAGCCTGGTGGGCTGCTGTCTATGGGGTCGCACAGAGTCGGACACGACTGAAGTGACTTAGCAGCAGCAGCAGCAGGAAGAAATACTTAAGTAAGATGTTAGTGGTTCTGACTGTTTTTCTAAGTTTCTCTCAGGGAGGGAGCATGTATTAATTTTGTAGTGAGTTCTGACTGAACTTTCAAAGTTGGTGACATCATTTAGACTCACATGAGATTGTAAGAAACACAGTTTCAGTTTAGTTTGTTGTCCTCCCAGCTCATAACCAGTTTTCTATTATAATCTTATTTGTATTACACTCTTTGTATTTTAGTCTGTCTTGTGAAGAACCAGTAAATTAGAAACATCATTCTAACACTTAGCTATTTTTTTTATACCTAGCTTTTCTGATACTAGTTTTTATAACATAATAATACATTATTTGTTAGATTCCTTTTTCTTTTTTACTGCATAATTGTACTCATGCTTCGGTTTTGTTGAGTCACATTGCCAAATATCATTTATGTGCTTCTCTTTAGAGCTTGGCTACTCTCCTGATTACCTCTCAGATCCTTAACCAAATTGTAGAATCTCTTCTTCCTTATTGGCTCCAAAAGAAGCACCATGTGCGGGTGAAGAAGAAGGTGGAAGCTTTAAAGGCAGACATCGATGCTACATTATATGAACAGGTCGTTCTGGAAAAAGAAATGGGAACTTACTTGGTAAGTTTGGATATTGCCAAATTAAACATTGAAAGTGAATAATAATAGTCATGTGCAGACTGTATACGACAAATATGTACATATTCATCATCTCAGGTGTGACTGCTTTCCAGCCAGTTTCCTTACCTTGAAGTACTTTACAGTTAAAAAGAAGGCACAGTGTGTCAAGATGCTGCTGTCTTGAGCCTGGAGTTTATACCTAACATCCTAAGGATGAGTCCCATGAATTGTGAGACTGCTCTGCTGAGGGCAGGGGGCTGTTTCAAAGATGGCAGAGCAGGGGGGAGGCGAGATGGCCGTGGAGCCATCGTGTCCTCAAAACATGGAAGCCCATTGCTAACAATGGAAGGCCACTTTTCTCACGTTAATAATAGGTAGATAAAGCTCTGTGGTGTTAATCACTTGGTGCCTAAATCAGAAATAAGATTCGAGATTTTTCTATTCAGAGTCTTTCTTTACTCAGCATGGGCTCTCTGATGTGAAGTAAAGCAGTGTGCTAATTTCCCTCCCAGGCGACGGGTCTGTGAGTGAACGCTGCGCTTGAATGTCTCTCTCCTCTTAGGTCTCCTGTAAGTTCCTCCTTCACTCTTTTCACAAGGTCAACATGAGTTATTACTGGTTTAACTCTCTCCACTTATTTGGAGATGAGGGTGTGCTTTGGGGATGCGTTTGTTCTAGATCGCTGTTTGCTATGCACTCATCCTTACCTCCAAGAACATTGTTTCCTCACTGAAGCTAGTGAGCTTAGAATTGTATTTTCTATAAAATCATCCTGAGTGCTACATTATGAATCTAAAACAGTGTTGCCAAGCTTTGGGGAAAAGGAGTTTGACTGAGACTAAAACATTATTCCAAAGAGTAATACTTGCTTTCTCACTGTAGAAAGCTTGGAAAGTGTGAGACAGAGTATAAGGAAAAAGAAATTCTCCGTAATGTCTCTACCAGAGGCCATCCACTGGGGTCTGCTGACCCAGTTCTTCCAGTAACAGGGCCAGGGCTGTGTAGCCCCTCAGATCTCACTGAGCACTCCCAGTCCTGGGAGTGGCTCATATCCAACTGCATAGCTGTGTGCGGCTGAGTTTTCATGGTGAGTATTCCAACCAGAATACTGTATTGACACATAGCAAAGGAGATGCCTTCTCACAAGCTAGGCATCAAAAATGTGTGTCAAAGATGTAAGTACCATCCTCCACGCTCAACATTTTTGTATTTTGGAAAATGTAATTATTTTTCAAACAATATTTTATTTATGTTAATATGCTTTTTATTTTTGAAGTGAGTCAATGAGAAATATTTTTTCAGTTCTGCTTTTTAATTTCTAACACAGTAAATAATGCTAAGTATAATAACTTTTAGGAGGAAAAAAGTCTTTGATATCATCAGTGATTTGAAAGAGTTTAGGGCTTTGGAGACCTGAAGGTTTGGAAACTGCTAGAGTAATCCCCACACCTTTTTGATTTTCAGAGCGTGAATTTTTTGAAGCCAGTTTGTCCTGTTGTTTCGCCCTGAGATTCAGGTTCAGCAGTTCTGGAGGTGGGCCTCCACTATACCCTATCAGGAGGCTTTGACGGGGCAGTGGGGGGAGGGGTTGCTCCATGTATAGGGCTGCCTTGTTAGATCACATGACTGACCGGGTGACAGACAGTTTGCAAAGGCTCTTTTTCCGCTTAGGTTCTTTTTTGCTTTGTGTTGAATAGGTCATCTGTGATAGATACTGAGACTACTCTGTTCCCTTTAAATGGTAGGTCTTTAAAAATAATTTCTAATTGTTTGTTGGTGGCATATACGAATGCTCATTGGTTTTTATATCTTTTATCCAGAAACTTTGCAGAATTCTATTATTTCCAACTTTAAAAAATTTTATTGGATTTTTGTATGTAGACAGTTATTTCAGCTACAAATAAAAAATGGACATTTTCTTTTTTAATTTTAAATTCTTAATTTTAATTGAAGAATAATTGCTTTACAGTGTTGTGTTGGTTTCTGCCGAACAACAACATGATTCAGTCATAGGTATACATATGTCCCCTGATATTTTCTTTTTCAATTTTAATTTTATTAAGTGTGGTTGATTTACAGTGTTAATCTCTGCTGTACATCAAAGTAATTCAGTTATTTTGATGTCGTTGTTTAGTTGCTAAGTTGTGTCTGACTCTGCGACTCCATAAACTGCAGCATGCCAGACTTCTGTGTCCTTCGTTATCTGCCAGAGTTTGCTCAAATGCATGTTTGATTCAGTGATGCCATCCAACCATTTTGTGCTCTTTCATCCCCTTCTTCTCCTGCCCTCATTCTTTCCCAGCATCAAAGTCTTTTCCAACCAGTCAGCTCTTCACATCAAGTGCCCAAAGTATTAAAGTTTCAGCTTTAGCATCAGTCCTTCCAGTCCTTCATATATATATGAAAAGGAATACATATATATATATACATGGTTTATCTAATGTGGTTTGTTACAGGATATTGAATATAGTTCCCTGTGCACATTTACTTGGACTTTGTGTTTCTCCATCCTATATATAATATTATGGTTTGTATCTGCTGATTCCAAACTCTTAACCCTCCTCCCTTCACTAATGGCTATTTTCTTTCTTCCTTCAGTCCTTAAACTTTTTATTATTTGACTCACTAATATGTTCAATACAATTTGGACACAAACAGTTATAACAGGAATCTTTATCTTGTTCCTGATTTTTTTTTTCCCTGACCATTAAGTATTATGTTTGTTCTGTTTTGGCAGTAACTTTATCAGTTTAAGAAGTTTTTTCTCTTTCCTATTTGAGAAGAATTTTTATCATGAATAATGTTGAATTTTATCAAAAAACATTTGTTTTTGCTTCTGTTGCAATCATCTTACCTCCTTCAATTAGTATTTTCATAATTTTCTTAATGGACCACCACATTTGCATTTAAGTGATTAACTTCACTTGCTCAGTACTCCACATTGTGATGTTGAATATGCTAATATTCTCTAGGGTTTGTGCCATTTGCTAGTAATTTTCCTTTCTCAGTCACTGGGATAGGGTCTCCATGTTATTTATTGTGGAAACTCTGTTGCTAACAGAGAGCCTGGCATTCAGCAGGCACTCAGTTCAGTGTTGAATAAAGGACAGCTTCAGGAAAAGAGCGGCTCAGTCCCTGCTGTGTGCTGCCTGTTGCCTTCACCCTGTACTTTCTTTCCTTCTCACATACTCTGGGTGGGAAACTCTGAGACGTGATGTTTCTCCAGGGGCAGTGTGAGGGGCTGGTGGCATGGATCCCCTGGAACCTGAAACTTGGTTTTCATACATGTAATAAATTAGATATGTAAAATTACTATGTCACAGATATACCATAGCATTATAAATAATTGCTTTGTTCTTAAAGTTTGTGAATAGGTCCTCAGAATCATCTTAGTAAATTGTTCTTTTGCTAACTTGCAGCTGATAGAGTAGTTTGGTTAGTGTATTTTTTTAAACATGTGATTGTTTACTTTGTTAAATTTGCCTTTTTTTTTTTTTTTTTTTTTGCTTCTTGCTGAAAGATATATCCCTGGTCTGCTGAATTGACTGAACCAAAAGTACTCAGAAGTGTCAAAGTACTGATAGTGTTACCATGTAACTACTACCACTGCAAAGCCTGTTGTGAGATGGAAATGCAGAATGTGGGTCGTGCTGCTCTGTGGGGAAGGGGCTCCCTGGGTTCTGGATGCTAGAAAGGCCAGATGATGTTTATGTGACGTGTGGAGGCTGCCCTGTGGAGCATCGGAGAGAAACTGTCATTGACACATCGCTGCAGAGCCTCAACCTTTTATTTTACGAGCTGAAACAACGCAATTTTGAAATCCAAGCATAGGCTATCACGATTTCTTAAGAATGAATTGTGGTAACAATGGCTTGATTGCTAAGATTTTCACTCTTTCCCAACCCTTGATTTCTTCACTCTTCAGAGAAATAAATCGATGCTATATTGCTGGGTGTATTTAAAAACCACATCTCAATGCTGCAACAGAACATAAGGTAATTCTTTCTAGAGCCAAATGCAACCAAAGAGTTGTTTAGAAACTGTTCACCACTGAATCCCCAGCTGAGTGTCAACCTGCCAGCTCCCAAAACATGCGGTTGGCATTACTCTTTGGCAAGGCTTGCAGACAGTCAGTGAAACTCACTCAAAATCCCTGGGTTCATTTTTCATCCAAATATCCAGAACATCTGGAAGAAGCACTTCCTGCAATCCCCAGTACTCTGTAATTCCCCAGTAATTTTGTTTGGGTATTTCATATTTTAGTAACATAAAAATAAAGAGACTGGCTAGAAGTAGAATCTGACTTCTACTAAAGCTCTCATCTGTTGAATCTGGCATGCATATCTTGGTGAAAGACTGTGAAATACAGTAATAATACTTAAAATTATGAATTTATAATGATTGTTTCATGTTGCTTTAAAATACTGCAGTGAGTATTTTTCATAAGCTGTCATTTTTGCATGTGTACTGCATGCTCATGAGAGTGAGAAGGCTGGAAGCTGGCACGGATGGTTCCCTCACCCCGTCACTGCGCCGTGTAGAGGCTGCCTGGCCCCTCTGGGGTAGCTGTGTGAGCAGCAGGCCTCCGGGTCCTGTGGAGAAGTGGTGATGTTTCTCAGGTGATAAGTCAGAGTCACCAGTGTCCAGGCATCCCACTTCAATGCAGGTGCCTATTTCCAGTTGTTACAGATCACTCGCCTCTTGCAAGAATCCCTTAGGAGAAATGGAGTAGCCATCAGAGTCAACAGAAGAGTCCGAAATGCAGAACTTGGATGCAGTCTCAAAAATGACAGAATGGTCTCTGTTCGTTTCCAAGGCAAACCATTCAATATCATGGTAATCCAGGTCTATGCTCTGACTAGTCATGCTGAAGAAACTGAAGTTGAATGGTTCTATGTAGACTTACAAGACCTTTTAGAACTAACACACAAAAAAAGATGTCCTTTTCATGATAGGGGACTGGAATGCAAAAGTAGGAAGTCAAGAAACACATGGAGTAACAGATAAATTTGGCCTTGGAGTACGGAATGAAGCAGGGCAAAGGCTAATCGAGTTTTGACAAGAGAACACATTGGTCATAGCAAACACCCTCTTCCAACAGCATAAGAGAAGACTGTACACATGGACATCACCAGGTGGTCAATACTGAAATCAGACTGATTATATTCTTTGCAGCCAAAGATGGAGAAGCTCTATAAAGTCAGCAAAGACAAGACCGGGAGCTGACTGTGGCTCAGATCATGAACTCCTTATTGCCAAATTCAGACTTAAATTGAAGAAAGTGGGGAAAACCACTAGATCATTCAGGTATGACCTAAATCAAATCCCTTACGATTATACAGTGGAAGTGAGGAATAGATTTAAGAGACTAGATCTGATAGAGTACCTGATGAACTATGGATGGGGGTTCGTGACATTGTACAGGAGACAGGGATCAAAACCATCCCCAAGAAAAAGAAATGCAAAAAAGCAAAATGACTGTCTGAGGAGGTCTTATAAAAATAGCTGTGAAAAGAAGAGAAGCAAAAAACAAAGGAGAAAAGGAAAGATATACCCATTTGAATGAGAGTTCCAAAGAATAGGAAGGAGAGATAAGAAAGCCTTCCTTCGTGATCAATGGAAAGAAATGGAGGAAAACAATAGAATGGGAAAGACTAGAGATCTCTTTAAGAAAATTAGAGATACCAAGGGAACATTTCATGCAAAGAAGGGCTCGATAAAGGACAGAAATGGTATGGACCTAACAGAAGCAGAAGATATTAAGAAGAGGTGGCAAGAATACACAGAAGAACTATACAAAAAAGATCTTCATGACCCAGATAACCACAATGATATGATCACTCACCTAAAGCCAGACATCCTGGAATGTGAAGTCAAGTGGGCCTTAGGAAGTATCACTACAAACAAAGCTAGTGGAGGTGATGGAATTCCAGTGGAGCTATTTCAAATCCTAAAAGATGATGCTGTGAAAGTGTTTCACTCAATATGCCAGCAAACATGGAAAACTCAGCAGTGGCCACAGGACTGGAACAGGTCAGTTTTCATTTCAATCCCTAAGAAAGACAATGCCAAAGAATGTTCAAACTACTGCACAATTGCACTCATCTCACATGCTAATAAAGCTCAAAATTCTCCAAGTCAGGCTTTGACAGTATGTGAACCGTGAACTTCCAGATGTTCAAGCTGGTTTTAGAAAAGGCAGAGGAACCAGAGATCAAATTGCCAGCATCCGCTGGATGATGGAAAAAGCAAGAGAGTTCCAGAAAAACATCCATTTCTGCTTTATTGACTATGCCAAAGCCTTTGTGTGGATCACAGCAAAATGGAAAATTCTGAAAGAGATGGGAATACCAGACCACCTGACCTGCCCCCTGAGAAATTTGTATGCAGGTCAAGTCTGATGTTAAACAGTTCAGTTAACATCTGTGGGGGAGGACCTTTAGCACCCGAAGACTCAATGAGGTTAAATGGGGAGAATTCTTTTGAGTGAGGTCTTCTAGAGCCAGGCCAGATAATGCTTTCCTGTCGGATAAGACTTTCAAAGATCTGCAGCCACATTCTCCTCCCTCTGGTATGGAAATGCATGCATTCTTAGTTTTTGAAGCTGCTACAAAACTGGGGTGCAGAAGGTGAGACTCAAAATTGAGCTGTTATTCTTGACTAAATGTTTCCATAATTCATACAAGCCTTTGGTTAATTTCCAGAATACTAACAAAATGAATTTTGACAAATTTTATAGTTAGTTTCTGTTTGCTTTTATGGAGAGGAAAACTTCTGGATGTTCTTACTTTGCCATTTTCACTGGCATCACCACCATCAAGTTTTTAATAGAAGTTCAGGGGCAGAGATTTGCCCCTGATGTGAAGGGATTTCTAATAGTGAGATCATATAAGATTTCTAATAGTGATACGGGATCGTTTCTTTTTACTTGTCAGGAGCAAATTGCCTTAGCTTTGCTGTTGTTTACCTTAGGAGGAAAAATGTAATATTTCAGTGATTTGACGTGATATGAGCAGCAAAATCATTTTTTATTCTTTATTTCAGGGACTTTAAGATAAAATTGTCTTTGAATTTGAATTCTGTTGTTGAGAAGAAGGAATTGGGAGAAACTCTTGAGATTTTTGTTATTGTTGTTGTTGTTCTTAGAGGCTCCTGCCTTGAATAGTATTGTGAAAGACTGCTCTTATTAAGTGATATTAAAACGATGCCTGTTTTCTTCTTGTTTACATTTTCAGGGCACCTTTGATGATTACTTGGAATTATTCCTGCAGTTCGGTTATGTGAGCCTTTTCTCCTGTGTTTACCCACTGGCAGCTGCCTTCGCTGTGCTAAACAATCTCACTGAAGTTAATTCAGATGCCTTAAAAATGTGCAGAGTCTTCAAACGTCCATTCTCAGAACCCTCAGCTAGTATTGGTGTATGGCAGGTAATTATTTGAGAAAAAATTATTAAAAAAATTTAAAATGAAGCATTGTGATTTTAAATAAAAGCTCTATGGAGAGTTTTGGAAAAATGCTTTCCAATAATAGAATCTAATCCATGTTATGGAACTTTCTACTCAACAATAATTAGAATATACTTTCTTTTCAAGTGTTTATAGAACTTGCACAATATGTACCATCTCCTGGGGCATAAAACAAACTTAAAAATTTTTAAGAGTTGAACTTATACACAGTGTGTTCTCTGACCATGATGGAACCAAATTGAAAATCAGTAACAGAAAGATGATAGGGAAATCACCAAACACTTAAAAACTAAACAACACATTTGTAAATAATCATGAGTGAAAGAGAAAGTGTGAAGTGTGAGAATTGTCTCTTCTTTCTTATTCTTGTTAGAGGTATGACAGTTGTATTGATCTTTTCCGAAAAGCAACTCTTTGTTTCATTGATCTTCTCTGTTGTTTTACTGCTTTCAATTTCATTGATTTGTACTCTTATATGTATTATTTCCTCCTTTCTGATTCTTTTGTGCTTATTTTGTTCTTTGTTTCTAGTTTCTTGAGTAGGAACTTAGACTATTGATTTGAGATTTTTCCTCTTTTCTGGTATATGCCTTTAGTTCTACAAATTTCTTTGTTGGCACTGCTTTACTTGTATCCCCAAAAGTTTGATATGCTGTGTTTTCATTTTCAATCAGTTCTTTGTATCTTTTGGCTACATATCATTGTAAATGAAATAGACCAGCTTCTCCAAAAGTACAAACTACCACAACTCACTGGATGGAAATAGGTAATTTGAGTATCCTCAGAATTACAAGGAAATTGAATATGCTATTAAAAATTCCCAAAAAAAGAAATATCCTGGCCCAAATGGTTTTACTGGCAAATTCTAACATTTAAAAGGAAATTAACATCAATTTTACATAATTTGTCCCAGAAAACAGAGGAGGAAGGAATATTTTCCAATTCATTCTATGAATTTAGTGTCAGTATGATACTAAATCAGGACAGAGTATAAAAGAAGATAACAAACTAATATCTGTTGTGAATAAATACACAGAACAGCTTTCAGTTTCGTTTAGTCACTCAGTCATGTCCAACTCTTTGCAACCACGTGGAGTGCAGCATGCCAGGCTTCCCTGTCCATCACCAGCTCCAGGAGCCTACGCAAACTCCTGTCCATCACATCGGTGATGCCATCCAACCACCTCATCCTCTGTTGTCCCCTTCTCTTCCCGCCCTCAATCTTTCCCAGCATCAGGGTGTTTTCTAGTGAGTCAGTTCTTTGTATCAGGTGGCTGAAGTATTGGAGTTTCAGCTTCAGCATCAGTTCTTCCAGTGAATATTCAAGACTGATTTCCTTTAGGATAGACTGGTTGAATCTCCTTGCAGTCCAAGGAACTCTCAAGAGTCTTCTCCAACACCACAGTTCAAAAGCATCATTTTTCTGCGCTCAGCTTTCTTTATAGTCCAATTCTCACATTTGTACGTGACTACTGAAAAAAATCATAGCTTTGACTAGACGGACCTTTGTTGGCAAAGTAATGTCTCTGCTTTTTAATATGCTGTCTAGATGGATCATAACTTTTCTTCCAAGGAGAAACGTCTTTTAATTTTATGGCTGCAGTCACTATCTGTAGTGATTTTTGAGCAAAAAAAATAAATAAAGTTCCTCACTGTTTCCATTGTTTCCCCATCTATTTGCCATGAAGTGATGAGACTGGATGCCTTGATCTTAATTTTCTGAATGTTGAGTTTTAAGCCGTTTCTCACTCTCTCTCCTTTCACTTTCATCAAGAGACTCTTTAGTTCTTCGCTTTCTGCCATAAGGGTGGTGTCATCTGCATATCTGAGGTTATTGATATTTTTTCCAGCAATTTTGATTCCAGTTTGTGCTTCATCCAGCCCAGCATTTCATGTGATATACTCTGCATATAAGTTAAATAAGTAGGGTGACAATATGCAGCCTTGATGTACTCCTTTCCCAATCTGGAACCAGTCTGTTGTTCCATGTCCAGTTCTAACTGTTGCTTCTTGACCTGCATACAGATTTCTCAGGAGACAGGTAAGATGGTATGGTATTCCCATCTCTTTAAGAACAGCTTAATAATATCTTAACTAATAAGATTTAGCAGTATATGAGGAGAATTATGTACCATGACAAGTGGAATTTTGTCCAGGGATGCAAGCTCTGGTTCAGTATTCAAAATCAACCAGTATAGTCTACCATACTAATATTCCAAAGAACAAAAATATAACTCATGATTGTATCAGTCAGTATATATAAAGCATTTGGCAACATCCAATACTCATTCATTTTTGAAACTCTCAGAAACATAGGAATAGAAGGATATTGCTTCAACTTGATAAGGAACATCTATTTCAAAAACTTAAAGCTAACAACCGTACTTATTAGTGAAAGATTGAATGCTTTCTAAGATTAGGAACAATGCAAGAATGTCCACTGTCCTTACTCTTACTGAATATTGTTCTAGAAATTCTAACTAGCCTCCTCAGGCCAATTTTGTCTCCAGTTTACCCAGCCACTGACCACATGTACATGAGGAAGCCCAGTCAAGGTCAGCTAGACCAAAAATATTGCCTAGGTAAGCATAGTCTAAGTTGTCCACCTGCAGAATAATGAACTAAAGAAATGACTGTTGTTTTTAAGTTACAGAGTTTGGGATGATGTGTTACACAGCAATATCTAACTAATATAGGAAGACTCAATATCCTAAATGTATCAGTTCTCCTTTAATTTACAAATAAATTAATCTACAAATTAGCTTATAAATGTACCACTATCCCCATGGAAGTTGTTCTTTTAATTAGATAAACTTACTGTCAAGTTCACAGGGAAAAAGAAATGAAGTAGAAGAGCAGGAAAACTCTAAGGAAGGTCAGGGCCATGCCTTCCTACATATTAAAATGTGCTACATAACCTCAGTTGTTAGAGTAGAGTGGTGCTGGTGCATTATTCAGACGGATCAATGGAACAAAATAGGAAGTCCAGAAATTCAGTATGTGATACAGGTAAAATGTTAAATGGAGAAAATCATCGACTATCTACTGATAGTATTGGGGTAATTAAATCTCCAAATGAGAGGGTAAGGGAGTTTGCGCTTCAAAAATTAAGAGGGAAAAAAAGGCAAGACACAGAAGGAGAGAAGATATTCATAACACATACGTCTACCAGAGAACTTGTGTTCAGATTATGTGAAGGACTCCTGCAACTCAGTAATAAGACAATTAAATAAAAACATGGACAAGATTTGAAGAATCCTTCACCAAAGAATATATGCAAATGATCAATGAGCTCAAGGAAAGATTTAGAATTAGCTACCGGGGAAATCCACAAAAAAACCACAGTGAGATCACACTGTATACCTGTTTTAAAATGAAGACTACAGCTTTCTTATCCATTCATCTGCTGATGGACATCTGGGTTGCTTCCATGTCCTGGCTATTATAAACAGTGCTGCGATGATCATTGGGGTACACGTGTCTCTTTCAATTCTGGTTTCCTCGGTGTGTATGCTTGCAAAACTAAATTGCAATTTGTAAAAAAAAAAAAATAGTTCAACATATACCTACCCTACCCCAGCACCTCTGTTCTTAGAAATCCAGGGGAAAGAACATATCCCTGCAAAGACTGTACAGGAGTGTCCATAATAACTTTGTTCAGAATGAGCTCAAGGAAAGATTTAGAATTAGCTACCGGGGAAATCCACAAAAAAACCACAGTGAGATCACACTGTATACCTGTTTTAAAATGAAGACTACAGCTTTCTTATCCATTCATCTGCTGATGGACATCTGGGTTGCTTCCATGTCCTGGCTATTATAAACAGTGCTGCGATGATCATTGGGGTACACGTGTCTCTTTCAATTCTGGTTTCCTCGGTGTGTATGCTTGCAAAACTAATTGCAATTTGTAAAAAAAAAAAAATAGTTCAACATATACCTACCCTACCCCAGCACCTCTGTTCTTAGAAATCCAGGGGAAAGAACATATCCCTGCAAAGACTGTACAGGAGTGTCCATAATAACTTTGTTCAGAATAGTCCAAGATTGGAAACAACCCAATTTGCCAAACAACCCACTAGGTAAATAAGTAAAATAATCATGATATATTCATACAATGGAGCACTACTCAGCAATAAAAAGAATAAATTACTGATAACATATAATATGGATCAACCTCAAAATCAAGTTGAGTGAAAGAGGGAGACATAAAAGCATATACACTGTGTGAATCTAACTATAGAAAATTCTGGAACAACAAACTAATATACAGTGACGAAAACTAGATCAAAGTTTGCTTGGTGCCAGATATGAAGAGAGAGGTGGATTGCAAAGCATTGTGAGGAATCTTTGGGGGAAAATGGAAATATCCTGTTTGTGATAGTGGTTTCCCGGGTGAGTATAGCTTAATAAAGTGTATATCATAAATGAGTGCAATTTATTATATGTAAATTATAACATGATAAGTGATATTTAAAAATCAAAAAGTTTAGATAGAAATGTATTAAAAATACAGGAAGTCAGACACTGTCCTGTGCTGCTGATGAGAAGGCGAACTGGTCAACCCTGGGGAGTTCAGCTTGGTACTGTCAGAATAACGAATACAGTGGCACCTTTGACTCAGCTATTCCACTTTCAGGAATTTATCCTACTTCCACACTTCTTAAAGGATGTGTTTGCAAGGTTTCTAATTATAGCATTATTTGTAATAATAACCAATAAGGAAATGATTAAATAAACCTTGGTACATTCATGCGATAAAATACTTAAGCAGTTGTGACTTCAGGCTTAAGTTGTGACTTAAGAATGATGATCTCTGTGTCCTGACACAAAATAACTTACACAGCATTTTAAGTGACCAAAGCAAGGGACTTGACAATGTGTATTATGCTGAGAGGAGAATAAGAAAGTATTTGTGCAAGTTGCTTATATTTGTTTGCAAGCAAAGTGTCTGGAAAGTTATATAAGAAATTAATAATAGTAGTTATCTTGTGGAAAGAACAGAAACTGACAAGGGGGAGAAAGGGGACAAGGAGACTTTCCCTGTACACTGGTAACATTTGATTTTTGATTGAATTTAGAATAATTAAATAAATAGAAATTTAAAGCTATTTTAAGAGAAGGTAAAGTCCTACGTAGATTTGTTATAAAGAAAACTGTCAAAAAACAATAAGATTACACAAAGGATTTTTTAAAATGCAAGATGGTAGATAATCTTCATGGGACTAGATTTCATTAAGTTGAGATTAGATAATCTTCATGGGACAAGATTTTATTAAGTTGAGCTTCAATCATGTTTTGCTTCTATATTTCTAGTGGTAATCGCATTTCTTAGAATTAGTAAGTTCTTAAGTAGTGATCACCAAGTGCTGTGCACACACAAAAGAAGGAACAACGGTCACAAGATTTCCCGTCTACACCCAGTAATGTGCACTGGTCTCCTCGTGGGACCCTGGATCACAGAGGTCTTAGTAGGTCTCAGTGGGGCCTGGTATCTGTGTTTTTCTAAAGTTCTACAGGTGATTTGGTAAATGCCACTAGAAAGAAATCATTGTAACTGGTGCCTTGGGTATGGCTGAACCAGATGTGATGTGTGGTCTGTTAAGTAGGATAGTTTCACAAAATGAATTCTATTTAAAGTCATCTTTGTTTTTGAATATAAAACATTCCCTCTGATTGCACTACTTTAGTTTCCCTTCAGATATGCATAGAGTCAAGTAACTTTAATAGTATATTTTTCTTGGATGTGTTCCAAATTCAGGTCCCTGGCCACCTCCAGTTGGAAAGATAGAACATATTGTTTGGGATATTCAAGCCTAAAGTATCTGAAATACCTTCTAACAGTATGGCTTTTTTGACCTAAATAAAATCATGGCATTATAGAGAAAAGTTTTACATGTTCTTGGAATGTTTAGAACTAAGGAAAGACTTTTTCTTTGACTTTAATAATATGAAAAAGGAGGAGATATGGACACAGTCATTGGTTTTGGGGCTTCCCAGGTGGTAAAGAATCTGCCTGCCAATGCAGGAGGCATGGGTTTGATCCCTGGGCCAGGAAGAGCCCCTGGAGAAGGAAATGGCAACCCTCTTCAGTATTCTTGCCAGGAAAATTTCCATAGGCAGAGGAACCTGGCGTGCTACAGTCGATGGGGTCTCAAGGAGTCGGACACGACTGAGCACACACACAATTGTGATTTTTCATTTCACATTTTTTTTTCTTTCAGTTGGCTTTTGAAACAATGAGTGTTATATCTGTGGTCACCAACTGTGCTCTGATTGGAATGTCACCACAAGTGAACGCACTCTTCTCAGAGTCAAAAACAGACCTGATTTTGATCGTAGTAGCTGTGGAGGTAAGTGAACATTTAAGTCTATTTTAAATAGTCTCTACGTCAGATGCCTATGTTTTTCTAAGGCAGTGATGTCTCTGCCTGTCACTGATGGGCAGTTCAGTGACTTGCATTAACTAGTTAGAAGGTAAAGCAGCTCAGCTAATGGGAACACATGAGGACCCAGGCTGTGCATTCCTGGTTGTTGTCTACATACAAAACAGTCACCATGGTACAAACAGGACTGTTACTTTTCCACCCATTGTGCTGGTGTGTCTAGTGCTGAGGAGATAAATCCTATTTGAAATAGAATTCTGTGGACTTAATATTTTGTTTTTTTTTTAGTCAGTTTTAGGGAATCTGTAACTTCTACTTTCTTAAGCAAATAAATCCTAAGAAATGCTTTTTGATCATGACTTGTTTAAAGTCTCATTTGCAGCAGGTATGGGATTCATCGTAAAACACTCTAAAACTCCAGGATGTAAAGAATAGGAAGACTCACAATATCACATACAAAGTATAAGTTGGCTGTCTCTGTATTTCTTTGATATTTAACTTGTTTATCATATTTCTGAATACAGATTACTGTACATCTTGAAAATGAAACTCAATAACAAATGGAAGAATTTGCAGGAATTTCTTGTTTTGATTATAGTTGTCCAGGATACTGTGATCTTTCATTTTTAGATACTAATAAAAATAGTAAAAGTTTGTCAAAGCAGAACTTAGTAGGATCACAGAGTGGTGATTCAGGACTTAGGGCTAACCCTAAGAAATGAAATTATGAACTTGTACATTTCTGGTAGTAAAAGAAAGAGATTCTGCTTTGTTCTGTTTGCTCTTTTAGCATGTCTAATAGGAATCTGTGTTCATAATAGAAGTTGTGTGTAGAGTATGCCTTTCGGAGAAGGATTTTAGACAGCAGCAAGTAGGAAGAGAAAATGTTTTGCAGATAAAAGTAAGCCTGTTTTGAATTTTGTTGGCTGAACAGGAGTTTGGAGAGCTATTTGCAAGGTGACTTACCACCTGTGGCAGTGAAAGAACAAGACAGAGGTCCCTCAGACGGGATGGCCAACCGACCAGGCTCACAGTGCATCTTCTTAATTTAAGACACGGGCCTTAACTCTGCAGATCTTGGAGGCTGTCTTTGTCAGCACGTCTGGAGCTCATTAGGGGCGTTCAGCTTTGGGGCTGGCTTTCACTTAAAAATCATGAGACTCACAAGGAACTGACCAGAATACCAGGTAGTTAATTTGCCATAAGGAGACTTTTCCAATGCTTATAACAGTCCATGTTCAAGTAGAAGTGGAGCTGGTTATAAGACGGTTTCTTAGTGAATTTAGTGGCAGAGAAAGAGGAGTGTAATAGTCTTAAGAGATGCAGAAAACCTAAAAATCATTCCCTCCCTCTGTCTGAGCCGGGTCTCGGTGTCCATCATCAGCTTCTAAGCAGTGATGGATGATTTCAGCACTTCCCACTTCTTAATTTTGCCATCACTTTTTCTAGACTCCTGGCTGGACCAGTCTTCCTATATATTCCCGTTCATTAGGCCAGTGTTTTCTTTTGTATCCGTGATCTCTTAATCAGCTATCAGGAACTGATCTCTTAATCAGTTTTAACAGGAACTTTGTTGCTGTCCTGAGGTTCTAACCCTTATGCTCCTCTTACCATTTTAGTCTCTTCCTGTAGTATTCAAGCAGCTATTTTACTGTCATTATCTAAATAGGTTCTTTAGAGTACAACAGAAATAAAAGCCTCGATTAAAAACTCTTGTGAGGAAAAACCGTAAGTTTTCTATAGGAAACTTACTCTTCTTTAATTGTGACTTTAATTTTTACTTTGTTACATTTTTAAGCCTTTTATTTTGAAATAATTATAATTCAAAGGAAGTTGGAAAGATAGTACAGAGGTCTGATGCACCCTTCACCCAGTTCGCCCCAATGGTTACAACTTACATAACTGTAACATGATTTCAAAACAGAGACCTTGACACTGGTATAGTGTGTGTGTGGTTGTCATTTTATAACATGTATTTGATACATTAAACACCTACAGTCAAGATATGTGCATTTCCATCATCACAAAGGTCTCCCTTCTCCTACCCCCTTCCAGTCACACTGGTATTCTGGTCCCTCAGCTCACCTCTGTGAGCACCAGTGGTCATGAATCTCTTCTCCATCTCTATAATTTTCTCATTTTGAGAATGTTATAACATACATGTTATGTTATATGACCGGGAACCTATAGTCTGTAAACTTTTCTTTGGTAACTTGTTCTTAGTAAATTGTGTCTTCCCCAAAAGTATGTTGAATTCCTCACCCCCAGCACCTCAGAATGTGACCTGATTTGGAAATGGAGTTGTTACAGCTTTAAGCAGTTCCAGTGCGGTCATATTGGAGTAGAGGAGACCCTTAACCAGTATGACCATTGTCCTGACAAGAAGAGACACAGAAACCCAGGGGAGGGTGCCCTGTGATGAGGGAGACAGAGATGTAAGTGCTTTAGCTCCAGGCCACAGAACCCAAGGACTGCCGTCAGCCACCAGAACCCAGGCAGCACCAAGGGAAGAGTCCCCCATCCAGGTTTCAGAGGGAGCAGGGCCCCTGAAGCCATGACTTCAGACTCCGAGTCTCCAAATTCTGAGACAGTACATTTCTGTTGTTTAAACCACCCAGTTCCTGTACTTTGTCGTGGCAGGCCTGGAAAACTGTGTTGTAACCTTTCTGTTTGGAGAACTTCCTTTAACCAATGCTAGCAACAAATTCTCTTAGCTTTTCTTTATCTGATCACTTTTTCCCCCCCTCTTTGATTCCTGAAGAATAGTTTCATAAGGTATGGAATTCATGGATTACAATTCTTTTCTTTCAGCACTTGAAAAATATTCTGGCACTTCCTTCTCCAAGGTTTAGGTGAGGAATCAGTTTTCATTCAGACTGATGGTAGGAACTGTTGCACTTTTCTCTGGTTGCTTTCAAAGTTTTTCTTTTATTTTTAATTTCCCCAAAGTGAGTTATAATGGGTCTTGGTGTGGATTGATTTATTTGTTTGGGGTTTGCTTCACTTCTTAGATCTTTAGGCTTATTCTTTCACCAAATTTGGGAAAATTTCAGGCCTTGTTTCTTCAGATACTCTTTCTTGTTTCTTTTCTCCATCTGGGATTCTGATGATCTGAGTGTTGTTTGTTTGTTGTATTTTCCTACAGATCGCTAAGGTTCTGTTCAGCTTCTTTTTTTTTTTTTTTGGCCTGTTTTCTCTCTGCTGCTCAGTTTGGATGAATTCTATTCATATTCCTCAAGTTCATTGATTCTTGCCTCTGTCATTTCCACTATACTGTTGACCCCATCCACTGAGTTTTTAAAAGTTTCTGTGATTACATTTTTCAGTTCTAAAAGTTCCATTTAGTCTATGTTGTAGTTATAACATCTGGGTTTTGTTTGTTTTGCGGAGATTTTCTGTTTTTCCATTTGTTCCAAGAGGATTTGTACTTGATTGTTGAAAGTTTTTTTTTACAATGGCTTGTATTCACTCAGGCAGCTCTAACAAAATTCTGTAAACTGGCTGGCCTAAATAAGACATGTATATCTCCCAGTTCTGAAGTCTGGAAGTCCAAAATCAAGGTGCCGGCAAATTTTGTGCTTGTAAGGGCCTTCTTGGCTTGTTGAGAGCTGCCTTCTTACTCTCTGGTGTTTTTTTTTTTTTTTTTAAGGTCACTAATCCCATCATGGGGTTTTACCTTCAGGATCTCATTTCAACCCTCCTGTGCACCACTGGCTTCATGAGAACAGAATGATGTCTGCTTTTCTATCTCAGAAAATAGGCTACTCCCTAGATTAGTGACTAAAACACTATAGGGATCCAGTTCAGTGTTTAGATGACTGTTGAATTAATGGAGTTTTTAAAAGGAAGCTGGGAATTTCAGTGTTTATTTAAAAAGGGAAAATGGATATTTTTGGATAAATTTATTTTCAGTATTAGTTATATATCTATATTTGTTAGTGTATAACGTTTTCTGAGTCCTGCCTGTACAACACAAAAGGATGGCCAGTGCTCATCCTTTTCACTCCTTAATTAAATTACACTTAGTATTGAGTGTGGCTTCCCAGGTGGCACTAGTGGTAAAGAACCTGCCTGCCAGTGCAGGAGATGTAAGAGACATGGGTTCGATCAGGAAGATCTGCTGGAGAAGGAAATGGCGACCCACTCCAGTATTCTTGCCTGGGAAATCCCATGGACAGAGGAGCCTGTTGGGCTACAGTCCACAGGATCACAAACAGCTGGACACGACTGAGCAGCTAACTCTACTCTATGTATATTTCACTAAATCTGGTGCTAAGAGAAGAATAAGCCATCATTTTATTTTTGTCTTCAGGGATTCTGCTCCTTCTGTTTTGTCTTTTTTCATTGAAGTATAGTTGATTTACAGTGTTGTGAAGAATTCTGTTTCTTAATGTATCAAGAAGAAGTGGATATCTAAAACCACTCTGTACACACCCACAGATATCTTTAGTTTAGTACATTTCCCAGAGATGCAGCTGGGCAGGAGAAGGACATGCTAAGTAAATGGTCTGTGGAGCAGAAACCCATGAATTTCATTCAAAGACAGCAGACCCTTCCCTGTTTATATCTTTTTCCTTTGAGCTCTTGGGGCCTCTGTAGCCTGTTTTGAAAAGTCCTGGATGTGACTTCATTCTGATTTCCCAGAGCAGTTTGAAAAGCACCTTACTCCATGCTGGGGGAGACATCTGACTCAGAATTCTGAACCTATTTTAATCTATCTGAGGTTGTCAGTTAGGTGTTCCTGATGACTTGAAGCATAGGAGACAAAAGCACAGCCACGGGCTCATTTAGAGTCAATCACGACTTAGAAGAAAGGTATTTAAAATTAATCCACATAGGCCAAAATGCCAGCAGTGTTTTAGGCTGTTTTGTTTCTTCCCCGTTTACACCTCTAAATAAGAAGTACTTCCTTTGGTTGCCAAGGCTAACTTCCTATAAGAGAAGAATGATTGTGTTTGGTGTGTGCTTGTTTTGATGAGGATATAACTGTAATGTTACCAGTATTTACTAATATGGAGATCATTACTAATGTGGCAATCACCCAGAATAAGTCAAAGGGCCAGGAGGTATAAGGAGGTTGTAATAGATAAATGTGTACTGCTCTTTCACTTTCTTTTTCTTCTATTGTAGTAAAGCATAAATAACATAAATTTACCATTTTAACCTCTTCTAAATTTTTTAGTTGTATTAATAAATACATTATGTGAAATTTACCTTCTTAACCATTTTTAAGTGTATAATTCTGTAGCATGAAGTACCTTGATATTGTTAAGCAATCATCACCACCATCCATCTCCAGAACTTTTTCACCTTCCCCAACTGAAGTGCTGTACCCATTAAAACCAACTCCACATTCTAACCCTCTCTAGCCTGTAGTAACCTCTAGAAACCTGATGTAGGTGGAATCACACAATATTATCCTCTGACTTATTTATCTTAGCATAATGTCTTCAAGGTTCATTTATGTTATGAATTTCTTTTTAAGATAGAAAATGCTATTCATATATACTTATATATGACATTTTGTTTATCTCTTGATCCATCAGTGGGCAGACACACTGCCACTTCCACCTTTTGTCTGTTGTGAATAATGCTGCCACAAACATGGGCGTTCAGATACCTGTTTGAGTTCTGTGCTTTCACTTCTTTTATGTGTATAGCCAGAGAGTTGCTGCTGGATTGCGTGGTGATTCTAGGTTTGATGTTTTGAGGGCCCTCTTGTCATATCCTCTGCTATTTGTCATAGCAGCCGCATCATTTATACCTGACTAGCAATGCACAGGTCTCCAGTTTCTTCACATCCTTGACGACACTGATATTTTCTGTTTTTTTGGATAAGTCATCCTAATGGTGTGAGGTAGTTGAGCATCTTTTCGTGAGCTTCTTGGCCATTTGTGTATCTTTTTCAGGGAAATGTCTATTCAAGTCCTTTGCCCATTTTTTAATTGTGTTGTTGATTTTTTAGTTGTTGTAGGAATCCTTTGTATATTCTAGATGTCAATATCCTATTAGACATTATGATTTGCAAATACTTTGTCCCATGCTGTGGGTTGCTTTTTCACTTGATTGATACTATCCTTTGATACACAGAAGTCCAACTTACCTATTTTTTTTTCTTTTTTTCACTTTTGCTTTTGATGTCATATCCAAGAATTTATTACCAACTCTAATGTCATGATGCTTTTGTCCTATGTTGTCTTCTAGGAGTTTAATAGTTTTAGATATTAAGTCTAGATCTTTGATTTAATTTTTGTATAACTAAATTTGTATATGAAAAGGGTCCAGATTCATTCTTTTGCATTTGAATATCTAGTTTTCCCACAATCATTTGTTGAAAAGACTGTCTCTTCCCCCAGTGAATGGTCTTGGCACCCTTGTCAAAAATCATTTGACCATATATGTGGGGGTTTATTTCTTTGCTCTTTATGCCATTGGTCTGATATCTGTCTTTTTTCTGTAAGCCACTTGATTGTGATATGATTGACATACAAAAAGCTGTATATATTTAATGTATACAGTTTGATGAGTTTGGAGACAAATAATAGCTCTCTTTATGCCACTACCATACTGCTTTGATTACTATAACGTTGTAGTTAAGTTTTAAAGTCAGAAAATATGAAACTGCCCAACTTTGTTCTTTTTCAAGATTGTTTTGGCTATTTGGGTGTGCATTTGCATGCTTTTGTCCCTGGTGGCTCAGAGGTTAAAGCGTCTGCCTGCAATGCAGGAGACCTGGGTTTGATCCCTGGGTCGGGAAGATCCCCTAGAGAAGGAAATGGCAGCCCACTCCAGTACTCTTGCCTGGAGAATCCCATGGACAGAGGAGCTTGGTGGGCTACAGTCCACGGGGTCGCAAAGAGTCAGACACGACTGAGCGACTTCACTTTCACTTTTGCATGCTTTTAGTAACTATAGTTACTTAGTTTCTGATGTTTTAAAACTATTGCTCAAAAGCTGGGTTCTATTGGCACAGATTGGTATTGAAATAAGTCCTCTTCTGCCACAGTATTGTATTTGGTTTATTTGTTTTCATTTTATTTACTTTCATATAATTCAGTGGACCTAGCTTTTGGTTTCTAAACTGAGAATTTTAGGGAATTCCCTGGCGGTCAAGTGGTTAGGACTCCATGTCTCACTGATGAGGGTGCAGGTTCAGTTCCTGGTTGGGAATCTAAGATCCCACAAGCTGCATGGGATCCATGTGTGGCCAAAACATGAAATTTCAAATAATAGAGAATTTTGTGTGTCAGAACAAAATCAAGCTCAGAGAAAGTGTTAGAAGTAACCAAAAAAATTGAGTACATTAGCTAATTTTATTTCAGTGTTGCTGAGACCTGAGCTGAATGCCATCTGGTCTTGTAATGAATCCAAAAAGTGGAAAGTTTACAAATAAATTAGAAAATGTAAGTTTTTGGTTTCTTATCATATACATTAAAAAAAATCATACTGAAATTCTAAATTAGAATATTATGAAAAGCCCATCAAAAGAATTAATGGATCAAATTAATATTTCTAAGATTTCTCTCTTTGATCGCAAATATGTTTTCCAAATTCAAGTCTTAAAATTATATTTTATTTCCTATTTTCCTATAGTTTAGGTAAAATATTACTATTGTGTTAAATATTTAAAAAGATATTTTGTTAGTAGTATATTAAATAAACAACGTGGTGTAATTTTATATATACATTCATGGCCCGTGAAAAAGTAGAAATTTCACTAATTTGAAAAGGCTATAATAAATAAGCCATAAGTATATGTAAAGTGGATTCTTATATAATTTTTAACATCTTCATGGAAAAAGAAATTTAAGACATTTTAAAGGTTTTTTTCCTCCAAATTAAGTAACAGTTAGATACATTTATGTGATGAGAATCCGTTAACAAAACAAAGAAGACATAGAAAATGCAACAATTTAATATAGTTGATGTTGAGAGTTAGTGTTCTCATATTTAAATTGTGGATTAATTTGTCATTTCAGCATCTTTTCTGGTTCACATTTTCAAAACCAGGAAACTTAAATTTTTATTTAGGTTTTTGACTCTTCAGAGTTTTTAAAAATAATTTATTTCTTTGGCTGTACTAGGTCTTAGTTTCGATGCATGTGGGATCTAGTTCCCTGACGAATGATCAAACACAGGCTGCATTGAGAATGCAGGATCTTAGCCTCTGGACTACCAGGGATGTCTTGGATTAAAAAATCCTGTGTTTCTTTCTTTTTTTAAACTTGATTGAGTGCGCAATGTAAAATTGAATAAAAAAAATAATCTTCATTTTATGTTGGGAGCCGTATCGTGTTACAACTTTTGTGTATTTACTGCCATCTAGTGTTTTAAAAAGTCATGACACTTTTATTTGTATAATAGGTGCAGAAATTTATTACAGACTAAGAATAGCCTACTAATATATGAAACTATATCATGGAATCATATAAAAATACCATTTTCTTAGGTTAAAATAGTCAAATGCTGGGAACTTCATCAAGTCATCCCACAGGATTAAATTAGTACCTAAATAGTCTCTCTTAAATAATCATCATTATTCTCACTTCTGAGACAAATTTAGCTCACTTTTTATTGAAGGATCACTATTTTAAATGCAGAATTATACAAAGATCTCCAATTCCTAAAAGATAGAAATGGCCTAAATTCCTTTAAATATCAAATGTTTGATAATCTTTTATTTTAGTGTTAAATGTGCTCACAGTTTTCTTTTAATTCTAAACTTGGCAAGATGCTTCAAACATATTGAATGCTAACAATTCACCTACTAAATGCTGTTCTTTTTCTATGGTGAAAATGAATTAACTTTTCACCTACAAATTACAATGCATTTCTTTTTTAAAAATCTTTTTCTTTATATTGGAGTATAGCCAGTTAACAATGTTGTGATAGTTTCAGGTTAGAAATTACACTGCATTTCTGATGGTTAGGTTCTGGTGACCAGCAAGCCAGTCTGCACCATGCATGTTTAATTGATAGTTTTTAAAAGATCAATTTATTGCAGTTTCTTCTTCTTCTCTCTCTCTCTCTCTCTCTCTTTTTTTTTTTTAAAGAATGTAAGTTAAGTAATTTTTTTTTTTTCTAGTGCAGGCAGAAGGAGAAGGGGGTGACAGAGGATGAGATGGTTGGATAGCATCACTGACTTAGTGGACATGAGTTTGAGCAAACTCTGGGAGATAGTGAAGGACAGGGAAACCTGGCGTGTTGCAGTCCAGGGGACACAGCTTAGTGACTAAACAACAGCAAAGGAAACAGAGTTGATTCTCATCTTGTAATGACTAAAGGTGTCTCCTGAGAGTGAACTGAACCTTCAGGATTCTTTTATGCCCTGACTCAAGGCTTCATTTTCCTCTTTAAAAAAATAATTAGTTTCAGACTTAAGGAAAAGTTGCAAACATAGTACAGTTAATGCCTGTGTATCCCCTTATTAGGGTTACTAATTTGGAACACTTTGCCATATGTGTGCTTGCTCTCTCTGTCTCTTGACTGATTCACATCTGTATCTCTGATACACCGAGATATTTCACACTCTGGAGACTCTATTTCTGCACTGCCTTTTAATGCATTGTTGCCCTGGGCCAGTCACCTTGTCTCATAAGCTCATCTCCTTGACTGCCTGAGGCCAGTGCAGCATCCTCCCCAGGAATGCTCTGAGGAGTAGAGTAAGAAATGAAATGTGTGTATCCCTGATCAGAAGCATCTGGCATGGAGCAGGTGCTGAACATAATGCAGGTCTTGTTATCACCTTTACAAGGCAAGATATTGTGCATGTGAAATGCCAAACATAGAGCGTGGCACCTGGTCAAGGCTCAGGGGATATGAACTGCAGTTCTAACCATCTCTGCATTAGCAGAATAAAAGTTTTGTTATCAGGTCTTAATTGCTGCATGCAGGATCTTCATTCTGTCATGCAGCATCTTTGCAGTCCTCAGACTTGCTAATTGAAGCACCCTAGCTCAGTAGTGGGGGCACATGGGCTTAGTTGCTCTGTGACATGTGGGATCTTAGTTCTTCAACCAGAGCTCGAACCCGCGTCCTCTGCGTTGCAAGGCAGATGCTTATCCATGGGCCACCAGGGAAGTCCCTAACATGAACTTTTTAATGAAAGATTTTGCTGTACATTTGGGAAATACACTAACAAAATCCCTGGGCAAAATATTAAAATTATATTATTTACAAGAAAAGGTGAACTGACTTTTCTGTATGGTACGGAGAAGGCAATGGCACCCCACTCCAGTACTCTTGCCTGGAAAATCCCATGGATGGAGGAGCCTGGTAGGCTGCAGTCCATGGGGTCAAGAAGAGTCGGACACGACTGAGCGACTTCTTTCACTTTTCACTTTCATGCATTGGAGAAGGAAATGGCAACCCACTCCAGTGTTCTTGCCTGGAGAATCCCAGGGATGGCGGAGCCTGGTGGGCTGCCATCTCTGGGGTCGCACAGGGTTGGACACGACTGAAGCGACTTAGCAGCAGCAGCACAGTGGTTAAAGAACATAGGCTCTGGATTCAAATCCTGACTCTAGTTGACAAGTTATGTGTCTTTGAATAAATTTGAACAATTCAATATAATTGTTATGCTGACAAATGAATAAATGCACTTGGTATGTTTACCACAGTGCTTGGCAACATTAAGTATTCGTATTTGTTAGTTATTATTGTTGTCTCAGAGGAAAATACTTGTTCCCATAACAATTTCTTCACCTGGATGAAAGGTCTGATTAAAGTTTTGGATTTCAGTTTTTAAATTTGCCTAGGAAGGAACCCACAGCCAGCTCTTCATCTGATCTCCACTTCCCCGTGTCAGAGCATGTGTGGGCTCCTAGGAAGGTAAAGGTTTTTGACCTTTGGGTTAGAGTCCTTTGGGATGGAATTATTGAACTGGGGTTTTCCTTCTTCCTTTTTCTTCATATAATCTTGGTAATTTTCTGGTCTTTTAATGCACTATCCCCCTCTTCAGTATTATCAAAACGAAACATTGCTCTGTGTTCTCTTAACAGTGTGGGATTAATTAAAGACAGTCAAGGTAAATTCTTTCATTGGATATATTAATTGTTGTGTCCTTATAATATGGCAGGCATTATCAAGGTGGCTCAAATGGTAAAGAATCTGCCTGCAATGTGAGAGACCTGGGTTCGATCCCTAGGTCGGGAAGATCTCCTGGTGAAGGGAGTGGCTACCCACTCCAGTATTCTTGCCTGGAGAATTCAGGGAGAGAGGAGCCTGGCGGGCTGCAGTCCATGGAATTGCAAAGAGTCAGACATGACTAAGTGACTAACACACGCTCACATACCAAGATATAGTCCTGGCTTTAGAAATGCTCATAGATAGAATCGTCCAAGAGCTAAATCACAGTGCAGTAAGTAGAAAGCCACTTTCCTAACCTCCCCCTTGTGAACCAGCTCTTCCCATCCCCTCCTGACAATCCTCCCACTGGCACAGACTTTCCCAGCCTGCTGGTGGGGGTCCATGGGCAGGATGTCCACTCACTGAGTGAAGTACTCACCAAGAGGCATTTAGTTCCCAAGTCTGTTTATGTGTGGTATTCTACAACTGTGATTGGCATAAATTAATTAAATGGAATGAAAACTGATGAAATGTGTGTGCTAAAATAGAGAGAGCCATCATTTTCATGAAAACCTTTGGAAAGACTCCATGAAGACAAATGACTATCAGATTGGATAAAGATGAGTCAATTATAAAAGATTAGGGAAAATCATAAAAATGTGGGCAGCTTCCAGATTCTGTTTTCATACTGCTTCACGAGTGTCTTAAAATTTGCACTCTTCTTGAAAGAAAACAAACCTGGGATCTTTGTCATTGTCTCATGGGTGTTATTTATGCCTAGAAGACCACGACAAACTCTATCACTGGATCCTCCTCAAAGAAAAGGCCTTGGCTCCACATTAAAAGACTTGCAAATAAATGTACATTTAAATGTTTGCTAAAATGTAACATTAATGGTTGGCATTTTTAATAGATCCTTATTTTGACTAACTTTTTGCATTAGCTGAGCAATTTTGACCTAGGTGAACCGCCTAAAAGAGCTTCTGTCCTTGGGGAATATGGGATTAGTGGCCTGGCCTTTAAGTTTGTCAGTTAATGGGAAATATTTGTTTTGTTGAAGGACCCAGTGCCCTCCAAATTGAATGTTAGTACATAATCTGTTGAAATATGACTTTGTTGATATCCAGTGTTTGTAAATTGCTTTGCATTTTTTTAAGATATTAACACTGGTAACTTCTTACCCTGGCAAGTTTAGGAAAAGGCAGGTCTCACACCTCTGAAAGAGATCAGTTTTTACTCAGAATGGAGCTGTTTTCAGAAAAAGAATTTTGCAAGGATTAAGAATTAGAAAACTCAACAGTTTCTGTAGTCTCTTAAGTCATAATTTCAAAGTCTAGCTACATTATTTTCTTTAAAGTGAAATTGGAAAATGCCCTGTATATTCAAATGCAAATACTCAGTATATGCACAGATAAAGAAAATGGCTTGGTTATTCATCTTTGAGAACTGTCACTCTGGTCCCCTCTAAGTGCTTTCAGAGCCTCCTGTCAATTACCTGTTCCCTAGATATCTCCTATTACATCCCAGCCTGTGCTTCCCACCCTCAGCCACAGACCTGCTCAGTTCATTGGCTTCCTCTTGGCTTTATCTGCCAACCGCCTCCTTACATGACAGCAGACTTCCCTTTCAGATACATAAACCAATTCAGAGTCAAATTTGCCTCCTTTCTGTGCTTTTCTATTTTATTCTCTGGAGAATGGGGAGATAAGAAAGCATTTGGACTTTATTTTTTCCCCCTAAGATGGCCAACAAGTTGTGCTTCAGAAAATTGAAAGTAGATTTTAAGAGTGTAAGAAGTCTCCACTCTTTATAGTATCAGATGGGATGTTGAGAAGAGCCAATCCAAGGGGATTTCATTTGGGGAGGCCTTGTATGGCAGGGGACCTCTGTGAAGGAAGAGTGGGACACTGGGGCAGCTCCTGAGGCAGGAGAGTTAAGGGAATGGTGCCATCACAGACCGTGTGGGTTTGCTTAGAGTGAAGAGCATGACTTGGTGGATGAGGGGTAATGGGTGGAGAACTGGATGGAGGGCTCAGAGCTCATGAGGGAAATCTTCACATTGCATATACATTTCATTACAAATTGGTCCCTTTTCATATGCTCAGAGGCAGAACCACACGAGTCATTTCCCCTCCTTAATGTCAACTCTACCTGGCCATTCCCAATGATACCTGAAAATGAATAGGTTGAGAATTGAACTTACCATGTCTCTGCGTCTTTCCTTATGAGGGGGTAGCTGCTTCATGGAAGTATAAAGGGGGTGAAGTGGGTTCATGCCTCAGAAGCCTGGCCTTGTGGATGTAGACAGCTTTGGCTGTCCTCTGACCTGGACCACACCCACACCGTCCTCTGTCTCTGCAGCCTCCAGGTTTCTCTGCTCTTTCCGCAAAGGTCCAAAGAGGAGCTGGGGTTTGCCACATCCTCTTTCCATTATCCTCCAATCCGCCTTGTGTTTTGGGTTCCTGTGGTCCTGTTGGTTAGGTCCCAGTGCTTTATGCTTGCGTCCTGGTAGTTTATTTCTTCTGTAGGAACAGAAAGGTGTCAGAACAGTTGTTCTTAAGGACCCAATCTTTAAGCTTTCTGCCTGTGCTTTCACATAAGTTACTGTTTGACTTCCATTTAACCTGCTGTTTCTGGTCTACATTGAAAGTATTGATACATAGAAAGGAAACCACGCTCCTGCTCTGAAAAGACCTCGACCCATGGACAAAGCACTTAAGTCGTCATTTTTGATGTTTATCTTCTTGCTTTTCCCTCAATGAAAATAGTGCCTGGACATTCATGTTTCGCAGTATCTGTTGTTGTTGGTTAGCTGCTAACCTGTGTCCAACTCTTTTGTGATCCTGTGGACTGTAGCTTGTCAGGCTCCTCTGTCCATGGGGTTTCCCAAGTAGGAATCTGGAGTGGGTTGCCATTTCCTCCTCCAGGGGATCTTCCCACCCAGGAATCAAATCCACGTCTCCTGCATTGCAGGTGTATTCTCTACCCCTAAGCCACCAGGGGAGCTCTTCTCAGCATCCAAACCCTACTTAATCATCCCTTTTCTTTAGAAAAGTTTTCCCATGTGAGCAGTACTCAAACCCAAAATGTTAGTCATCTAGGTCAAATCTCACTTGGAGAAACCCTTCACTGTTTCTTTGCACTGGAATTCTGTATTAAAGATTGAACCAAGCTTGAAAATTTTTTTTTTTTTAGTGTCATAGAAATTGATATATCAATTGGATGTGGTAAAATGATACCAATTTTACCAGTTCCTGACTTTTGTAGTTATTTTGGTCTGTCGCAGTGTTGTTTTATGTTGCTGTTACTTCTGTTTTCCTCGTCCCTTCCTCCCTTTGGTCTGTAGCCCAGAAGGTTCAGAGGGACTTTAGTGTCTTTTGTATCTCCCCCAAGGGGCCATGTGGTAAAGACTGATTAAATTAGACACTCTGTAAGAGTGTTTCTATAGGCTCCAAGGTGCTTATAAATGTAAGACGTTAATATTACCACTGTAATTTCTTCCTAGTTAATAAAATGTGTTCCCAATCCCATTATGTTATAAATGTTACAAAAATGGACTATTTACAAAGATGTTTAAGAACCATGAAAGGAAGGGAAAGAAAGATTTTGAATGTTGATGACTTTGTAAGAATATGTCTTTTTACCTTACATATTTTAGTTAAAAACTCTTCTATGCCAATTGAAAAAATGTAAATGCCGCGTTTTACATACACATATTCATATATACATATGTATGCATGCACACACGTGTGTATGTATTTCTTTAAAATAAGATACAATTCTCAGCCTAAAGATCAAGTTTCTCCTCTGGCAGCTTGAGCACGGGGTGGAGGGTGAGCTGCGGAACAGAGAGAAATGGTTATCCCTGTGCTGATGCCAGTGGGCCCCGGTGAGAACCATTTCTACATGTGCATGAAGGCTGTAGCACTCGCATTATCCTTCGACTTCAGCACTTCAGAGGAAAACTAATTGGTTACCACCTGTGCTAATAATTAAGTCTATGATATGGTCATTGGTGCACAAGGAACTCAAGTTGAGGGAGTATTTCACATCATAAAGGTGATGGGATTGGAGCAGAAAGAATAAAATTTATTAATAGTCTTTCACAGTCAGTTGTAGAAAAGGAAGCACAGGGAAAAAGAGCAGCTTTCATTTGGGTCAGTGCTGTTCTTCCCTTGAGGGCTCAGGAAGGACAGAGGAGCAGCACTGTGGGGAGAGCTCATTGCATTGTTTCCCTGTGTGGCTAAATTTGTCGCATAGATTAGCACCCTGTCTCAATTCAAACATGAAAATTTACTGAAAGTGATTGTCAGGGATTAGAAGTAAGGTGTGTATTTGACTACAGAGGTATATAGCACAAGGGGCATTTTTTGGAGTGATGGAATTGTTCTTCATCCTGATTATGATAATGGTCTCACAGCTCAGTGCATTTGTTAAAACTTAAAGAGCTGTCCCCCAAAATGAGTGATTTTTGCTCCACATATATTAAAAAGGTAAAATTTTAAATGTGTGAAAATATTGAAAAACATACTTTGGGAAACCTTTTGTCTGTGGCTTAGAATATGTTTACTAACCCAGTCCTCTACAAGATGAAAGAGATATTTTTCTTCCAAAATTAAGAATGAAACATCCTAATACCAGTTAATCTAAAATTTTACCTATCACTTGATTTTACCTATCAAGTGGCTCTCTTCAAACTCCAAGTGCCATTTTATAGCTGAATTTTTAGAGACAGTGCAATAATAATAAAAGGAATGAGAAAAGTAGGCTTCTTTGGCTTTTCCTTTCTGAGCCCTCATAACTTTGTTTCAGCATGAAAGGAGCTGCTCACCTTGAGTATTGTTTTGCTTGTGAGAGGAAATTAAGGAGGTGAGCCACAATTCTCAGACTTTGGAGAGTTCACTGGTCATGCCAAGAACAGAAAGAGTCAACTGTCTTTATATTTTATTGTATTCAGACTCTGTTTTCTGCATGGAGGTCATGTACAGAAATGCAAATAATTGTGTGGAAGTGATATGCACTGCTGTTAAGACTTTTAGAGGCACACGATGCCCTTCATGTGCTTCTAGAACCAGCAGGATTCTAGGACGAATAGGCAGCAGTACAGTGGGAAGAGGTCAGAGAGGGGTCAAGATCCATATTAGCTGAGTCACTGAAGACCATCACGTTAGCATTTGGTGGTTTTTAAATAAGTAATTTCAAACTGAAAACATTTTAAACAACTCAGAATATTAAATTTACTCCTGAGTTTAGTTTTTCTGAGGACTTTTTAAATAGCCTATAAAATATTCTGAGCCAAGAGGCTGTTTAAAGATTTAGCCTGTAGAACAGTTTTTAAAATATGAAAGACTAAATAGTATGTGACTGTAGTCCAGTTGAAAGCTGATTGATCAGTTAGGCAACAGATATTTATTGAGTGCTTATCTTGTAGTTTTTATGCTTTAAAATAAGGTTCAGTGACTTTTTATGACTAGGGTGCCAAGCCCTGTTTGTTTATTCTTTTGGGAGAAAGAAAAGGTTTATAATCTGAAGTCTTCAGGAAGGAACTTTGCCAAGCCTTTGTCAACTGATATCATAGTTATTAATTCACACTTAGCTGAAAATCCAATGGTGTTGGATTTTCAGGATTTTTCTCTCTGTTGTTTTGGTCCATGTATCACTAAGACTTCCTGTCCTTTGTACTCATCGTAGTTTACAGTGATAATACTCCATGTGGTACTCACACTGGGCTGGTCTGAGAACTGTGGGCTAGTAGTTTGCAGAAAGATAGATAGGAGCTCATACCAAAATGTAAGTCAGCAGGCTGCTTCCTTCCTTGAAAGTGTCTAGCTATGGAAAAACCGTCAGTCGAGCTCAAAGTGTGCTACTGACCGTTGATTTGCCTTCTGGAGCAAGTCCTTCTCTCCTTGTGGACTAGAAACAGTGCTCTGACCTGTTGTGGTTTGCAGCATGGCAGCTGAACACTTCATTCTTTCCTTTCTAAGAGCCATTGGATTCGAATAACATTCGTGCTTCTGAGGAGGAACAGTGCCCGTTTTGTTGTTCCCAATCTCGACTCTGGAGCTCTGGTGTTCCGGAGTTTTGCTCTGTTGCTGTCCGTTTCCAGGTGGATCCTGGGACAGTGGCGAGGAGTGGAGGATTGTCCTGCAGAGAGGTCACCTCCGTCATTTGGCTCTGCATGTTGGAATTGTCTGGAGGGTTGTCTGGGTTAGGGGATTATAGTCTTTAGCGACTGTGCTGTTTGTGACTTCAGCTGCATTGTTCTGTTGTGTGCATGCACAGGAGCGTGCGCCCACACACACACAAGTGAACAGAATTTTGAAAACAGCGGAAGGTATTTAGTTGGGCATTGCTACCTTTGAGAGAAAGAACCAGTTCCAAGCATTCCTTCTATGCTCTTTTTATTTGTATAACTTAAAAAAATTTTTTTGAATTCTTATTGAGTCAAATTACCTGTTATATTTTGATTTATAAGGAAATAAAACATTTCTACATATATTATTAGATTGATGTTTAGTTGCTAAGTTGTTTAGTTGTTAACCCTGTGGACTGTAGCCCTCCAGGCTCCTCTATCCATAGTATTTCCCAGGCAAAAATACTGGAGTGGGTTGCCATTCCTTCTCCATATTTATATAACTTCTAATCAGTTTTTTGGAGAAGTCGTTCTCTCTCATTGGCATCCAGCCCAGTAGTAGCTGGGCTCATCTTCCATGTGGCTTGATACCTGACGGTATGTATTGATATGGTTTCACTTCTGTTAGCTGGCAGTGTGGAAACTAGAAAGCCATTTTCTTACAGGAGTAATGATCTTTATTTAAAATTGTTGGTGTTTATTCTTTGAATCAGAGAAGGCAATGGCACCCCACTCCAGTACTCTTGCCTGGAAAATCCCATGGACAGAGGAGCCTGGTAGGCTGCAGTCCATGGGGTCGCTGAGGGTCGGACATGACTGAGCGACTTCAGTTTTACTTTTCACTTTCATGCATTGGAGAAGGAAATGGCAACCCACTCCAGTGATATTGCCTGGAGAATCCCAGGGATGGGGGAGCCTGGTGGGCTGCCGTCTCTGAGGTCGCACAGAGTCGGACACAACTGAAGCGACTTAGCGTCAGTAGCAGCAGATTCTTTGAATAGAAATGCATATATAAGATTCAGAACGTGTAAGGTCAAAAGCACAGTGGAAAAAAAAATCCTTCTACCTCTTTCTCCCAATCCACAAATTCTCTTTCATGGGGGCAGCCACGGTGGTAGGTTTCTATATAGGCTTCGAGGAACATTTAATATTCAGATAAACAAATACGTATGTAAGAATAAGGATTCATGAGCAGAAGTTAATGAGTTTGTTTTACACCTAGTGGTTTAGTACAAATAAGAATGCTGTTGGTATTTTAAAAAATTTTTGTGTAAAGGAGTGCATATGTAACAGGACAGCCAATGTTATTGAACTTTAGAATTCATGATTTGAATGGTATTTTACTAAGCAGTGTTGACCTTTTCAGGATAGTAGAAATCCTTGCCTCATGAGGACATGACAGGCTGAAGGACCATGACTGACGTGCTTGTTATTTCAAATTCAGATCAGTTTCACTTACAGTTGAGGAACAGCAAAAGCTGATTATTAATAACAAATATTTTGCCTGCTTTTTGCCAAGGATAGTGCCAGGATTGGATTGGGGCCAAAGCAAAGGAGCAGTCTATGTGGTTTGTGCATTTTTTATCATTTTAAAAATAGGAATGAATTTCAAATAGATCATTGTGCATCTATGAGAAAAGAATCAGTCTAATTCAACAGAAGTGCCCTAGATTAGGGAGTTTTTGAGGGTTTTTCTTTCTTTAAATAAGCTTCATGACTTTTAAACAAATGTGAGATAGGTATACTCTTTGACCTAGAAATCCTACCTCAAATAATTTTTCCTCAGGAGAGAGCGTTTGAGAGTGGGGTGACTTAGAGCCTCAGTGATCCAGTTCTTTGAATGAACTTGCCTTAACCTTCTGGGTTTTCAACCCCCTTTCAGTCTTATTTTCTACTGTGTCCCTCTTTCTTCCTCACCCCCCTATTCCTCAGCTTTCTTCGACCCTTCATTTCTAATTTGCATCCTCTGGAATGTAACGCCACCTCTTTGCTGCTGGCATCCCCCTATTTCAGGCCTCTTCCTTGTTGAACTGTTCTCCACCTGTTTCTCTGAGGTGTTGAGCTGAGTGTTGGGGCTGGGAGCAAGCAGAGGTGTAATAAGCCCCTTCTTGATGGGGCTCCGTTTTAGCCACAGGCCACAAAGATAGAACAGAGAGTGTCTGTCTGTTGTGGAACAAGGATCACTAAGTTCCTAATCAGAGAGCGATGCCTCTAGAGCAGGGCATTATACATTTTGTGAATTCTTTTCATGCGGACTGAAAAAAGACCTGAACACATGTCAACCTTTCCTTATCAATGTGTTTTCTGGGTCAGGGATTCCCAGATGTTTCAGAGAGATTGTTTTGTTTTATTCTTTTGTGGGGGAGAAAGCATTAATATAATGTGAATTAAATTAATTTTGCTTTATGTGACTTTGAAGATAAAGCTTGAGGGATTTCTGAGAGTGATGAAACTGATTTGTACCCTGATTATGGTGGTGGTTTACATAAATCTATGCACATGTTACGGAGAAGGCAATGGCACCCACTCCAGTACTCTTGCTTGGAAAATCCCATGGACAGAGGAGCCTGGTAGGCTGCAGTCCATGGGGTCGCTGAGAGTTGGACACGACTCAGTGACTTCACTTTCACTTTTCACTTTTGTGCTTTGGAGAGGGAAATGGCAACCCACTCCAGTATTCTTGCCTGGAGAATCCCAGGGACAGCGGAGCCTGGTGGGCTGCTGTCTATGGGGTCACACAGAGTCGGACACGACTGAAGTGACTTAGCAGCAGCAGTAGCAGCATGCACATGTTGAAACTCATGAAACTGTATGCTAAAAAAGTAAATTTTATTATATGGCATAAAAGTAAAATTTAAAAACAAAATAACTTTGTTTAAAGAATTTTATGTATTCTTGCAAGTAGAGATATAACTGTGGATGTCATTAATTAAGGAATCAGTTTTATACTGTATGAACTGTTGCATGGCTATTATAAACATTGGGATTTCCAAGGACCTAGTTAGACTATTTCTCAGTCCAACCTACCCTTCTCTCCATAGAAACACCAGCCTGTATTTTCACATTTAGTATAAAATCAGTTCCAAACTGAGTGAGGATAGCACGTCAGTGATGATGGCTGCTCGAATTTTCCCCCTAAATCCTTAGGAGGAATTTTGAGCTGTTTTAAACATAATACACATTTTGAAAATTTATATGCAAAGTTTAAGTTAAGAAAAAGCATTTGCAGTCGTTAAAGCATCAGTTGCTATTTATTGCCTGTTTATTTAGAAAGACTTGAGTCCTCATCCCTAGGACTCTTAGACCTTTGCATTGTTAGTATCTTTGGGAGTATTTGAGACTTTCATCCTATAGCTGTTGCTGATTCTACTTTTCTGGTAGGCAAGATACAGTTGATGTCACCTATGGGGCTGCCAAATGAATCAGTGGGTTTCTAGCTGGAGACATATCTGTGATGACTCTCAGTACTGAGGGTTTCTATTTATTGAGCAGAACATCACTGGACTTGTGGTAGTAATGCTTTAGGCTCTCTCATTAATATTTTTTATTAACTACAATAAAAATAGTATTGTGAGATCACACATTTTTATTTTTGAGACCTATATAGTATATATTTTTATAGCAATTAAAAAGCATAAAATGTTGACATTTTTATTTTTAAATATTTATGCAAGAAAAAACTCTGCCACAGACATCCGAAGATAGAGATTTTTTTATGAATCATGGACAGACCCTTATTTTACCTTCATCCTCATAAAACAGTTTGGAAAATCTGGAATAATTTACAAATCTAAGATTACAATAAAGTAGACGTTGGTGTATTCTTTGAACAAAGATTAAGACAGGATTTAACATTTTTTAAAAATGTTAAAATTATTTTCCAAAGTAAAATGGCATTTGCTTAAAAAATATTTGTTGATTCTTGAGAATCTAACATTTTGTCTTCAAAATAGTTGAATATTAGTTAAACGGCATGTGGCTGAAGTAAACAGAGCGCCCATATTTGTGACTGGAAATTTAACTTTTTAATCTTTTTGCCTAGAGTTTATTAGTAGTATTGCACATTTAGGTTTTAATTAAAAGAATATTCAGATTTTATCTTTTAGAAACATCTGTGCTACTTGAGTTTGAGACTTTTTCTATGACCTAACCTACTACCATGATTTTTGAATGTTCCATCTGTGCTTGAGAAAAAGATATAGTCTCTCTTAGTACATATGTAATGTTATTAATATCTTTGTCTATTTTTCCAAAAACTCCACTCTGTTGAACATATTATTTAGATCTCCTAAACTATTACTTACCCTTCGTCCACTTTTCTTAGTTCGAGAGTGGTGTTAAAGTGTTCTCTTAAGTAGTATGTTCCTGTTACAAAGATTTACTATAGTTTCTGGTTTATGAATGTAGTCCTGTGTTATTTGGTACACTGAGATTTATAACTGGTGTGTTTTCATTTTGAATTGTGACCTTTAATATCATAGAAATATTTCTTTGTAACTTTTAGTAATTTTTGACCTAAATTCTACTTTGTCTGATATTCAAATTGTATACCCTATTTTCTTAAGATTTCATTTTATCTAGTCTTATTTTTAGCCTTCCTGAATTACATTGATTTAGGTATGTCTCTTACATACAGTCTTGAATTGGGTTTTCGTTTGCAAGGAAGTTTGAAATATTTTGCTTTTAATTGGTGTATTCAGTCTGTTTGCATTAATTGAGATGCATGTTTGGTCTCAACATGGTCATGTTATTTTACTTACATATACTATGGTGTTACGTTATGTTATAGTTACTGTGTTTCTTTCTCTATATCATCTGTTTCCTTACTTTCATTTTTCATGGAAGGTATTTAGAAAGATTTCTCTTACAGCTTTATAGTTTTACCTCCTATAACGTCCTTAATTCTCTCTGCCTTTACTTAGATTTCTGCTGTTTGGTTTGTCGATTTTAAGTAACATCCTTTGATTGTGTATTATCTGTTTGACTGTTAGTGTATTCTTCTTTATCCTCTCATTATTTTAGTTATATTGTTCCTGCTTTGTCAGAATATTCAGCAATTACATATATCTTATTTTAGTCCATGGCTTGCCATCAGCTATCTTGGCAGAGTTTCCTAATTCACCTCTTTTTCTTGTTCTCTAGTATGATGCTTCTGAAACAATACTGGGCATAGTAGTCGTTTGGACCTCTCAGGTGGGGGCTAGATTCTTATTCATTACGAAGTCCCAGGTAATGCCAATGCTATGGGCCATGAACCCTACTTTGGGTAGCCAAATATTCTGAGAAGAGTGTTTAATTTTTTGAATGTTTAAGACTATTCTGCTATAGCATTTATATTTGAAGGACAACTTGGCTGGATTCAGCATCTTTTGGTTACTATTCCTGAAAGTTTCTGGAAAATGCTACTGCATTATTATTTTGATTTATTGCTGTCAAATACTGATGCCAGTCTGATTCTTTTTCCTTTTGTGTGTGACCTAGTCATTTTGCTTTGAGGCCCGGGAGTTTAGTATTATTTTTTACATTTATCTTTAAAATCTAATCACTTTATAGGTATGTTTCTCAGAGATGATTAGCCCAGATCACAGACAGGTGGTCGTTTCAATGCCATTTCATGTCTCTTCTTTCTGTCTTCTCTTTTAATAATTTTCAATACTGTGTTCTATTATTTTTCCAGTTACATTTGTGTGAAATCTTCTTTGCCTATCAATCACTTTCTTTCTTTCTGACATCTATTTTATTTTTGTCCCATAGGCTTTTTAAGCCTTTCTTCAATGCTCCTTATTCTATTTTCATTTCTATCCATTCTCCATGGGCCCTTTTTAAATTTAATCACCATTTCTAAGATGAATTTGTCTTCTTTATTTAGTTGTTTACTGGGTTGTCACTGTCATTTTGTATCTTTCTGTTTTTTCATTTGTTTGATATTTTTGTTCTGAGTTTTAAAATTTCTTAGTTAGAGGTTTTCTTCCACATTTATAAGTGTTTTAGACTATTTCATTTAGATTCAAATATTAAGTTGTAATTTTCATCTAGTTCACGTTTTGTTTGTTGACTGGCTCTTGTTTCTTTTTTGTTTTGTAAGGGAAACAGAATGAAAAACTGAAATACCGCAACTCACTGTTTGTTTTATTCTCACAGTAATTTAATATAGATATTATCTGTTGTTTGTTCATTTTGAAAATGATTAATTTCCCTGGGCTAGCAATAGTGGTTCTGGTTGGCCAGGATAAGAGGTTTGAGTGGGGTACTCAGTTCCTTGGTTGAAGAGTGCTTCCTTTTCCTGGTAAAATGCCATTTTTAAAATGAGTACCTTTGTGGTGAGAAGTGCGAGCATTGCTCTGAAGTATTTCTGAAGGACTGTAATTTTTACTTTCTTTTTGCCCATAATCACCATTTTCCCTGGGTGCCAGATCCTTCCATGTAATCTTTCTCCAAGAAATAGTGCCTTCCTAAGACTACATTTCTGGTTCTGTTCATTGTGAAGCCCAATTCCTTTGATTCTACAGGAAACCTTTGATCAAACCTGTTCTCAGTGGTTCCTCACTCACAGGAGATTTTATTTTCCTTTTTCTGAGAATGATCTTATTCCAGCACCATTCCAACTCTATTTTCTCAACATTTTTTTTCGGAGTCCTTGACTTGACTTCCCACACAGGTGTGAGCTCTTCAACTGGTCTTACTAGATATAGATTTTTCCCTATTTTCATGTACCATGAAGTTCACAGCATTCCCTATCTCCTAGTTATATTGCAGGCATGAATAATGGATGGTTTCATTTATTCTCTCCTCATTCATCTGATTTATTATTATTTTAAGATTGTATGGACAGATTTGGACTTAGGTAGCTGCATTATTTTGTGAGAAACCAGCATTCTCTAATAATACTTTATCTTTAAAAAAATCAAATTTAGTTTGGTATTTTTGGACACAAAATATATGATAATTAATTTATGAACTAAAGAAGATTACTTCATTTTCTATTTAGTTTACAGCATGTTTTATATTATTTTGATTATACTATACTTATTCTAATTTGTACCTTATTACTACAAAATATATTCCTGTTATATCTATCTTAATAGGTTATATCTAATATATCATCTATAAGGAGCATGCTGGACTTATTGTAATAGTTTAATTGGATAAAGGGTGTTTTTAAATTTAATTTTTATAAATATATAGTCATTGAACAAAATGTGAAAAAATTTCTCAGAAATTCACCACACTTATCAGTCGTAAATTTGTGAATTAAATCCTTTGTAACTTTTCCCCAAGCCATTAAAAAGTAGCATGATGTGTGTGTGTGTTACATCCATTATATGTATGTATTTTATAAACATACACTGTTTTTCCACTCTTGTTGAAGTAAAATAAAAACAAGTTAGAAATTATTTTAGACCCTAAGAGAATTTGAAGATCCTCTGCTGAAAGTGGGGTTGAAATAATGTAGATGCTACCTTCTGTAATATTTGTAGGATATTTTAAGTCTATATTCAGAATATTCTGGGGAACTTTTTATTAAAATATAACTTACATATAGTTACTGGTTATGAGTAGCAAGCTACATGAGTTTCCGGAAGTGAACATACTCCTAAGACGTTGAGCATTTCCTCAGAAGCCTCTTCTTGCCCTTCTACTCACCACCACCCAACAGCAACACCTTCCCTGACTTCTGCTGCCATTTATTTTTGTCTCGTTTAACATTTTGTGTAAATTGCATCGCATGCCATGTTCTCTCAGAATACTTTTCCAATTATCTCAGTCTGTTGAAGTCGTGTGCCAGCGATGGCTCTTTTTAGCAGTTTTTCCCTCCGACCTGTTAATTAATCATCTAGAATGACTGTGCTGGTATGCACCGTGACGCTTCCATGTGGCTGGCAGTGAGCTGCAGTGCCCCACAGACATGCCATTTCTAGCTTTATACAAATAATCATCAACATTACATCTCTAAATCCAGGAAAGAAATTGTCAGAGTGATGTTTATTAGAGAGCTTAATAAAATATGAAGATATTTAATGATTTGGTGATGGAACAAGATGATTAGTGTGTTGCTAATTCCAAAAGTGAGTCTAAAATGGGAAGGACAGTGTTACACTTCGTATGTTAGTCATATCCCTAACTGAAGAGATAAGTTGGCAGTCTTTTTAAAGCTTTATCGTTTTCATCATTCAATTGGTTTTACTTCCCTAAAATGTGCTGATTTCAGTGATTTTTTTTTAACATAATGCTTTCTAAGTATGTTATGTGACTATGCTACAGTATATTGAATGTTGTCATTTGAAGACAGAAGTGATAACTCCGTTGCAAAACAAACAAACTAAATAAATCCAAAGCGCAGAGATGATGGTTGGCACATTATAGAGCAGTGGATACTTCGGTTTGAAAGGAGTGATTTCCAGACAACCCAAGGTTTGGAGTGACCAATCTCCATTAAATTCCTCATGAACTGCTGGCATTTTGATATTGAAAACAGAAGAAGAAAAATTTGGAATGGAGAGGAGCAAATTTGAAAACCTGGTCCCTGCTCTTCCTAAATGCATCAGCTCCCTTTCTCTGCCATTTACAGGTTTATTTTAAGATCTTGGAAAGCAGAGAGAAAGCAAAACATTTTTTCTTACTTAATAATTTTACTCTTCTTTCCATTACTTCCTTCTAGCAAATGTGGTTAAAGCTCTTTGTGGTGTCAGAGAAGGTTGGTTCATTGACCTCTGACTGTGGTGTTGACCATGTCCCTTGAGGGGACATCTGTTCACCTAGCAGATTTGGGGGCTTACACACCTTGTGCCAGGCCCAGAGCAGAGTCAGACTTGGTCCTTGGCCTCTTGGAGCCTTAGGTAGTGTGGATACAAAGTGCCAAATGCTCATACAGATAAATGAAGAATGGCTGAGGTGCAGAATAGAGGGTGGTTCTCACTCATGCTCAGATGGAGGAGGTTTCAGGGGGTCAAGAGTGAAACTGACTGCAGGGTGCCAGGCAGGGCTCCTGGTAGGCTGGACTGTAGTGGGCAGCAGCTCTTCTGGAGTGGCACATGTGGGAAGCAGTATTCAAAGGCCTCAGTGACGTGTTGGATGTGGAGTGTGTTAGGGTAGAGGGGTTGTCTGAGTGACCAGAGGTGTCCAGCTTGGATACTGGTTGGAGAGCCACTCACTGAGACAAGCAGTGCTAAAAGGGGACTGTGTTTCTGCAGAATCTCGAGTATTTGTATGACAGGCAGGAGGAGGCCAGTGGGCAGTCTGATGAGCTAGAAATCCATGTCTGTGAATTGCCCGCCTGGGGAATCCATGTTCCCTTTTCCCTCATGCTTGCTCCTGGCCCAGCTGATGCACATGGGCTGTGCACAGGGCGCTTGGAGACCTTCCTGGTCTCTTGGACTCCAGAAGAACTGCAGCCTGGCTAGAACGTGGTAAGCAGTGGACTATAGCTGCTGGTGTGACCACTTTGAAGTCACGTCTCAGAACATACGCAGAAGAGGGTGGGGTTAAGGAAGCTGGAGCACTGACTTAGAAACTTGAACAAACTGCTTCCTCAAATTTGCTTGGGATTTTTTTTTTTTCTTCCCCCAAGAGCCCAGGCCTTCAGAACTAGGTAGAAAATGTATTCTTAATTAGAAATGCACTCATACAACCATCATAGAAATGAAGTTTTATCGTTACCTGTGTGGAGATCTGCTTAAACATGGCCTAGGAGGATGACTAAACGTGGTACACACAGCACGGCACTCATTTGAGATGAATGACTCAGTTCCTCCTAGAAATTCATCCTTTGCTCTGAGAGATTGGTCTCCAGGTTTTCTTCCCACCTCTAGCTCTTCCTTTTCGACCTTCTCCCAGGACTTCCCCTCCTCTGGACAATTCATCCCTTGCTCCTCTCAGGTCCCTCCTCACTCCCTGGGCATTCCCTGTGGCCCTGGTGAGCAGTCTTCTGCTGCTGCAGCGCCCCCTGTTGACCACCCACCTGGGCATCTCTGCCCCCAGACTGCCTCCAGCTGAATGTCACCCAGTGTGTTTCCAAAACTGCATTGTCCGACACATCCACCTGCTGTCAGCTGGAAGGTGAAGTTGACTCTCCCTCACTCCTCATCAGTCCAGCAGTCATTTCATTTGGACTAAAGTCCCCTCCACTCATCGCCTTGTGCATAGCCTTAGAGCAGGTCCTTGCCATTTCTTGCCTGAGTTACAGCAAGTTCTTAACTGGCATCCTAGCTTGAGGCTCTCCAATCCATTCCGTTGCCAAATGCTTGTTCTGAAACACAAGTCTGATCTCATTCTCTCCTTGAAAGCCGCCTCTGGCTGTCCACGGTTTTCAGGATTCAAGTTCAGATTGAGTTTTGCAGGCCCCGGATGGAGAAGCTTGCAGCCCTGCCCCCTGCTGTCCTCTGCACGCCCTAATCATATTCAGCTCCTCCTGGCTCTTCCAAAGGACTGAGCTCTTGCTTGCCTGATACTTTTAGTGCTTCTTCCTCCACTGAGAACCCACTTCAGGCAGATTTAGCCTAAATTGTTACTTTTGCTCATTGGTTGGCTTGAAGATGTGGTGCAGTGAGCATGTCATTTTCTTTTGTCATTCATTTCTAAGGCTCCCTCCTGTGTCCAAAGAATGACTAACCTAATGAGGCTGAGGACCCCTCACAATTTTGAAGCAGACAGTGCCAGGTGCTCCCTTCCTGGCCTCCTTTGCACCAGCACATGGGCACAGCCGTGATCTATATTCAGTTGGTTATAACCTTGCCACTCCAGACTTTGAACTGGAAGCCAGTGACCCCCTGAAGCAGGGACCATGGAGAATCCCCTGTGGAGAGGGAGACTGCAGTGGTAGCTGTTGTTGAGGGTGTTAGGTCTGTGCCCAGCAGCTGCAGCCCTGGCTCCTTTGCTGGAGAAGCTGTATGCATGATCGTGAACATTGTTCCTGTCATGTGATGGCCACGCCTGGTTTTTTAGATCTTTTGGAGGGTATATGAGCTGCACAATAGCCTTTTATCAAATCTTTTCTTTGCCCAAGTAAAACAAAATTGGTGTTTGTGGCTTGCAAATAAGAACCCTGCTTGATGGAGGTAGATTTCCAGCATCAGTACCTGCAAGGAGAGAGTGCAGAATGGCATCATCCTGTCACTGTTGTGAAACATCCCTGTTGCATATGAATCGTAGAAAGCTCTTGACTTGCACATGAGTGAGTAATCATAATACTGAACAAAAGGAGCTTGTGCTCTGTATGCAGTGGCATAGTTAAGGTCACAGGGCTTTGCCTAGATAAGAATCCAAAAACATTGGTACTGAAAGTGGTTCAGGTGTGTGTGTACTGATAACTGTGGACCTAGTTTTAAAGTATATGTTTGTGTGTATATATTTTGTGGTGAAATACACATCACAAAATTTACCATTTTAAGTATACAACTTAGTGACATTAATTACATTCACAGTGTTCTGCAACCATCACCACTTTCAATTTCCAAAACTTTTTAAATCACCCCAAACAGAAATACTATCCAGTAAGCAGTAACCCCCCGAGTCCCTGGTCACACAGTCCCCCCAACCTCACCTTTATTTACCATGAAGTTGCCAGTTCTAGGTATTTCATGAGTGAATTGGTATAATTATTTGTCTCTTTTTCTCTGGTTTATTTAGCATAATTCTAAATAATGCTGCAATGAACATCAGCAAGGAAGTATTTGAGTCCCTGCTTTCAGTTCCTCTTGAGTATTTATCTAGGAGTGGAATTGTGGTCATATGGTAATTCTGTGTTTAATTTTTTGTGGAACTACCAAACTATTTCCCACAGCACCTGTACTATTTTACATTGCTACCAGTAGTGCATGAGGATTCCAGTTTCTCTGTATCCTCACCAACACTTATTTTCTGTTTGTTTTATGGCCTTTTTTTGGTTTGTTTCTTTTTAACTACCACCATCCTAGTGAGTGTGAAGTGTTGTCTCATTGTGGTTTGGAATTTTATTTCCCTGATGACTAGTGATGTTCAGTGTCTTTTCATGGTTGAGGAGTATCCCAGCTATCTCAGTTGTATCAAGGGCATCTTGATCAGCTAATCCATTTCCATACTTGCATTTTTCCTAGAAATAAGCATGAGTTCTCTACCATATATCATTTTATGGCCAGACCAAGCACTCAAATGTAACAGTCCCCTGTGAGTATTAGTAAAGCCTTAACAGCAGCATTTTAAAAATTATCCCTTTTTTCAAGCTGAAAAGGGCTGCTATGCAAAACCTACAGCTAACATCATACTTAATGGTGAAAGACTGTTTGCAGATGACATGACCTAGTAAATAGAAATTCCTAAGGAATCTACTTTAAAAACTATTAAAACTGCTATATTTATTAATTCAACAAGTTTATACAGAATATAAAAGCAGTGCGGTTGTATTCCTATACAGTTGCAATGAACAAACCAAAAATGAATTAAGAACACAATTCCATTTACAATAGTATAAAGAAGAATAAAATGGAAGACAATACTATGAAGATGGCACTATTCCCCAGTTGATCTAGAGATTCAACATGATCCATATTAATATTTCAGATAATTTATTTGCAGAATTTGATCCTAAAATCCATATGAAAATGCAAGGGACCCAAAGCAATCTCAAAAAAGAACAAGCAGGAGAACTCACACTTCACAATTTCATAGCAGATTTCTTTAAAGTCAAGTAATCAAGTCTGTGTCATGAGAAAATACGTATAGATGTATATACGTATATTATATATGTGTATATAATATACATACATATACAATAAAATAGAATTGAGAGTCAAGAAATCAGCTCACACATTTATAATCAGTTGTTTTTTTGACAAGATTGCCAGGATTATTCAATTGGGGAAAGAACAGTCTTGTCAAAGAATAGTGCTGAGTCAGCTGGATATCCACATACGAAAGAATGTCTCCCACTTAACACCATATTCAACAACCAACTCAAAGTGGACCAATGGCCTAAACGTAAGCTGGGGAGGAGAGAACTGCCAGATGGCAAGAGAGAGGATTTTATGGGCCAGGCTTGGGCGGATCTTGCTTTCATTTCTTCACATTCTCCTGGCTGTGAAAATTACCCACGGCCATTAGGAAACAACGTGGCCACTGGGAGGCTAGGAACTCTGTGTCCAGAGGATGAGGAGATGATTTAGGTGAACACGTATCCCTCTCTGTTAGGAGATTGCCATTGGTTATTTGTTGGGATCTTTACCATTTTGAATTTCTCTTCCAATTGGGTCTACCTCATCTGAGTCCTATAGTTGTAAGAACTGAAAAGAAGTAAGAAAAGTAGCACTCGATTTTCTCTTTCTTGGATATAAAAGAAGAGCCAAGTTCAGCTAGCAAAGCTTTTCACAGGAGTCCAGTTTGCAAAAATATGTATTCTGTGATCTCATGCACCTGTGTGTTTACGAAGGCATGATGCACGCTTGTGACCATGATTGACTGTCGGGGGCCAGCGTGAGGAATCCCACCCATGACAGGGTCACGTGGCAAACTCAGACGGCAAGGCAGTCTGAGTCTTCGGCCTTTCCCCTGGTTTTTCCTGAGCATGTACGCCAAAAAATAAAAATCTGCCTGCTTTTTCCACTCTTCTGACTTTCTCTAGAAAAAGTTAGTTCAGGGCTGTAGTCTTCTGCATTTGAAAGGAGTGTTTCAGCTCAACACCCTTTGATAACGCTCTAACTTAAACGCTCTAACTTGCCTAACAGGTTCCCCGGACCTTTGACAAGCTTGTGAATTTGCTCACAACCTCCCAACTGTGAGGGGCACAAAAGCCTTAAAGTATCTTAAAGTTTCAGGGCCTTTTCAAATTCATATTGGTGACAGGATTTCACAGTTAACTCAACGATTGCTGCCAGACCTCCTTATTTTTTATCTATCAGGCACCCGGGAAGATGTAATCAATGTAAATGGGATATGGAAAAGGATATATAGTAGTTTTGATGTTAGCAACACTAGACTTTTGAGTAAATTACTTTTTCTTTTGCTATAAATCACTGTACTTCTTTTTATTGCAAATTGCTGTATCTGTATTTAGTGTTTTCTGAGAATGGCATTCAGACTTTGGAAAGATTAACACAAATGAGTCTTCTGGTTAACAAAACCTTATCAGAAAAGAGCCATAAAATGTTAATCGGCCTTTTGGCCAAAAGATGATATAAATCACCTAAGGCTTGTGCATACAACTAGATATGCAGAGAGAAAAGCCTGGTTTTTGATAAAAGTTTGGGCTGCTAACACTGCATAACTTTGTGTTAGTCACTGATGTTTATGTATAAAAGGCCATTTGAAAAATAAAGGTTGGACCAGTTTCTCGGATGACTCTCTTTAGAACTAGCTTCTTTGAAAAAGAGATCTGGCTCCCCCCATGTCTCTTTGTCTCTCTCCTCTCTTACTCTAATTCCAGGCTGAATTCCCATCTGGAATGGGGAGGCTCACCACGTCTACTTACTTGTCCCGGCTTTTAAGTTCTGCGAGAAAAGGAGCCCACGGTGGGGCACCTTTAGAGACTCAAGCGGACGCTGGTGGCCCCATGTAGATGGTGCAAATCTCTTGTCTTGAGATTTTATTGCCTTTCCCCATAAACCAAGTTATTCAGCCTTCTTTTCTCCATCTTAATTTTCCTACTGTACTATTTCTTCCTAATCTATTCTTATATTTCTAAATAAATAAGTTTTTCCTCGCCCACTCCGTCCCTGCTTTGAATACCCTGGATCCACTGGGGCTGGACCCCGGCAATTGATCTCTGTTGATCTCCAGCCTGTTTCCATGTGAACAGAAAGGATGAACATGGTTCTCATTTGAGGTATAAAAGCTGTCTGAGGCTTTGAAATTCAGATAAGCAAACAGCACTTTATAGGAAAAACAAACCAATAATGGTTTGGAATGAAAACCAAATAAATAAATTAGACTTCATTGAAGATTCTCTGGAATGGCCATCAGAAAGTTAGACATCTCTGCATTGGAACCAGGGGCCCTTACCTCATCATCAGGATCATGGGAGTTAATTTGTCCGTCCATCTAAGTTGGAGTCTCTTGAGGACATCTGTTTTGTGGATTTGATATATGTATTGTCAATTGAAGAAGAAGTAATACTCCAGCTGTGAGTTTGTAATCAAATTGTAATGTGCTCTGTAGATAAGATTACAGAGACTGATGGACCAGCTAAAGAGAAACAGGATTCCAGGGGCATCATAAACAAGGCTCAGTGCTGTTCATTTTTAGGAAGCTGCACTCTGCATTGTCTTGAGGGATCTTGCCTGCATATGATACAATAGAATCCTGAGCTGCTCTGTTAGTCCCCTCACCGCAGGCATACATCTGGTTTCTAAATGTGTTTAAAAGTTATGCCTTTTCTTTTTCTAATTCATGTTTAAGCTAAATGTTGCATGAAAAATAAAAAATCATAGACTCCAAGTCAGTGTTGGTTGTAGCACGGTCTGCAGACCAGTCTGCAGCACTGACATGAGTCCACAAAATGTTCATTTCTGCTCCACAATGAATGAGCACAGAAACAGAAGGGAAGCATTTAGAAACTTCTAAGGCGCTTTGAGGGCTCAGGTGGTAAAGAATCTGCCTACAATGTGGGAGACGTGTGTTTGATTCCTGGGTTGGAAGATCCCCTAGAGAAGGGCATGGCAACCCACTCCAGTATTCTTGCCTGGAGAATCCCCATGGTCAGAGGAGCCTAGCAGGCTATACAGTCCATAGGGTTGCAAAGAGTCAGACATGACTGAGTGCACACAGGGCAGTTTGACATTGCAGTTCCTTGCAGCTCATCTTGTTGACAGAGGCATAGGTCAATTAGAGTAGTGTTCAACTCGTGCCACGAGCTGTGTGTTGTGCAAGGCAGGCAGTGTGGGTTAGTCTGCTCTGGCTGTGTAGCTTAATGCTGCAGACTGCATGGCTTAAACAACAGAAATTGATTTCCCACAGTTCTCAAGGCTGGGAAGGCCAAGCTCAAGTCATCAGCAAGGTAGAATTTTATTCTGAGGCCACTTCCTTTCAGCTTGCAGATGACTGTCATCTCCCCATGTGCTCACATGGCCTCTTCTTTGAGTACACTGAGAGAATGGAGAGGGGAGAGTATCCCCACCTCACTACCCCCTTCTGTGTCAAGAGGCTAGCTCTGTTTATCAGGCCCCACCCTTGTGACTGCATTTACCTCTGGTTGCTACTGCTAAGTCACTTCAGTCGTGTCCGACTCTGTGCGACCCCATAGACGGCAGCCCACCAGGCTCCCCCGTCCCTGGGATTCTCCAGGCAAGAACACTGGAGTGGGTTGCCATTTCCTTCTCCAGTGCATGAAAGTGAAAAGTGAAAGTGAAGTCGCTCAGTCGTGTCCGACTCTTTGCGACTCCATGGACTGCAGCCGACCAGGCTCCTCTATCCATGGGATTTTCCAGGCAAGAGTACTGGAGTGGGGTGCCATTGCCTTCTTACCTCTGGTTACCTCCTTATAAACCCTGTCTATCTCCAAATACAGTCCCTTTGGGGTGGGAGGGTGGCTAGGGTTTCAACGTAGAATCTGGGTCGGACACACTTCAGTCTGAGCACATAGGACTGTAGATAGGACCATCATGGACTGTGAATTTACCAAGTTGGTCCTTCACAGATGTTGGAGAAGCTCTGCAGGAGACCTAAATGGGGGCTAGTTAACCAAACCCCAATTTAAGTGTACTCGCTTTAGCTTAAAAATGTTGGAGTATTTATGAGCTGTATCTTGACATGCAGTAAAATCATTTTGTGTGAAATGTCAGGTCTTTAGAAGAGATTAGATTAAAACCTGGAAAAGATGGATTGGGTAGTTAATTCCTCCAGAAGCCTGGGCTTGATGGCATTAGAGCATGGCCACTGCTCTTGTAGCATAGCTGTCTTTGTCTGAGCAGCTGACTCATAAATCTGTGCCCTCAGTTGCTGGCGCTGGCCTCTGGCCATCTGAGGACATCTCCCCGGGGGCCTTCTACCCTCATCCCCATCTCAGCCCTTCAAGAGAGAGCACAGCCGCCCCCTGGGCCCCCACCCTCGTGCTTCCTTGTCTCTCATGATTTTAGATCTCAACAGATCGTCCCCTTCATGGTAACTCACTTTGAAACCGGGGAACCTTTTTCAGTTTCCCTTTGGAGATCTCTTTTTGTCTCCCGCCTGCTGATTCTGCCTCCAGAGGTCGCCTCCGTTGGTCTCCTTCCTGAGGCGATGGCCACCTTGCACCAGGCCTCTGTGGTCGTGCCTTGCTGGGGCCATTCAGCGAGCCCCTCACTGCAGTCCTTGACTTCAGGCTCTTCCTTCCCAATCTCACCTTAGAAAAGCAGAGTTCTGACTCTCTCACTTAGAAGCTGAAAAGTTTTTGCCTGTTTCCCTTTCTTAAAAAATAAAGTTTAGCCTCACTAGTAAGGAGTTTAAGATCCTTTGTAATCTGCCTCTGAGCTATGGTCCTTCCTCCCCACGGTGCCATCACCCCAGCCTTTCAGCATACATACCACACCAACCACACTGCACCACCCTGCCTCTGAGTGTTTGCCTGGGATTTCCTTTCTTCTGGATTTTCTCCCATCCAGCATCTGCTTGTCATAGGACCCCTTGTCCTTCAAGGTTCAGTTCAGACCTGACCTTTCCCACAGGTTCCCCTGGCCTCCCCATTTAGGGTCAATGACTAATGTGCTCGTGTAGCCATTCGTGGTCTAATGCAGTGTTGCCCTGATTCCAGGACAGGATTCCAGTTTCAGCGGCATGCTTTCTCTTTCCCCATCACCAAGAGGTGCCTTTCTTATCCCTGAGACTGATGATTCGCATCTTCTCTTCTTCCTCCTCAGTCTGGCTAGAAAGGTATCAGTTTTATTGATAATTCTTAAAGATCAATGCAACTTTGCTTTTTGTTGATTTTCTGTATGTTTTGCTCTTCTGTTTCTTTGATTTCTGCTCTGATCTTTATTGTTTCTTCTGTTTACCTTGGGTTTAGTTTGTTCTTGTCTTTCTAGTTTCTTCAGATGAAAGCTGTTTTCTCAGGTCTTTTTTTTTTTTTAATTTTTATTTTTACTTTATTTTACTTTACAATACTGTATTGGTTTTGCCATACATTGACATGAATCCGCCACGGGTGTACATGAGTTCCCAATCCTGAACCCCCCTCCCACCTCCCACCCCATATCATCTCTCTGGATCATCCCCGTGCACCAGCCCCAAGCATCCTGTATCCTGTATCGAACATAGACTGGCGATTCATTTCTTACATGATAGTATACATGTTTCAGTGCCATTCTCCCAAATCATCCTACCCTCTCCCTCTCCCTCGGAGTCCAAAAGTCCGTTCTGTACATCTGTGTCTCTCTTGCTGTCTCGCATACAGGGTTATCATTACCATCCTTCTAAATTCCATATATATGTGTCAGTATACTGTATTGGTGTTTTTCTTCCTGGCTTACTTCACTCTGTATAATCAGCTCCAGTTTCATCCACCTCATTAGAACTGATTCAAATGTATTCTTTTTAATGGCTGAATAATACTCCATTGTGTATATGTACCACAGCTTTCTTATCCATCCATCTGCTGATGGACATCTAGGTTGTTCCATGTCCTGGCTATTATAAACAGTACTGTAGAGGCATCCCTGCCAGAAGCAACTCTGGCAGATGCTGTTTTCATTTTTACTTGGTTCAAAACCTTTTCTGATTTTCCTTTTGACTTCTTCTTTGATCCATAAATTATTTAGAACTGTGTTATTTCACTTCCAGATGTTCGTGGGGTTCTTCACAGATCTTTTGCTGTTGATTTCTTGTTTGTTGTAGTCAGAGGATACACGTTGTCTGATTTGAATTTTTTTAATTTATTGAGACTTCAGTGTCCCGTAGTATGGTCTCTCTTGTTAAATGTTCCTCATGCACCTGAAAGGAATATGTATTCTGCTGTTGTTACGGGGAATAGTCCCTTAAACGTCAAGTGGGTGAGTTGGCTGATGGTGTGAAGTATATATCCATGCCAATTTTCTACCTACCTCTTCTATTAGTTATTGAGAACACTTGAAATTCCTATTGAAATTGAGTGTCTATGTCTCCTTATAATTCGATCACTATTCCCTGTTTTTTATTTTTATCTAAAGCTCAGTTATTAGGCACATAATTCTTTTATCCTCTTCATGAACTGACTCCTTTATTTTTATGCTATGATCTCTTTACCCTAGTGTTCTTTGTTTTGAAATCTGCCTTGTCTGATTCTAATATAGTAACTCCTGCTTTCTTTTAACTACTGTTACATGGTATCCTTTAAAAAAAAAAAAATCCTTTTATCCTGTTTCAGTTCAGTTGTTCAGTCATGTCCAACTCTTTGTGATCCCTTGAACTTCAGCACGCCAGGCTTCCCTGTCCATTACCAACTCCAGGAGCTTGCTCAAACTCATGTCCATTGTGTTGGTGATGCCATCCAACCATCTCATCCTCTGTCATCCCCTTCTTCTCTCCCCTTCAATCTTTCCCAGCATTAAGGTCTTTTCCAGTGAGTAGGTTCTTCATATCAGATGGTGAAAGTATTGGAGTTTCAGCTTCAGTATCAGTCCTTCTAATGAATATTCAGGACTGATTTCCTTTAGGATGGACAGGTTGGATCACCCTGCAGTCCAAGGGACCCTCAAGAGTCTTCTCCAACACCACAGTTCAAAAGCATCAATTCTTTGGTGCTCAGCTTTCTTTATAGTCCAACTCTCACATCTATACATGACTACTGGAAAAATCAAAGCTTTGACTAGACGCACCTTTGTTGGTAAAGTAATGTGTCTCCTTTTTAATATGCTCTCAAGTTGGTCATAGCTTTTCTTCCAAGGAGCAAACATCTTTTGATTTTGACTGTAGTCACTATCTGCAGTGATTTTAGAGCACCCCCCTGCCAAATAAAGTCTGTCACTATTTCCATTATTTCCCCATCTATTTCCCATGAAGTGATGGGACTGGATGCCATGATCTTCGTTTTCTGAATGTTGAGTTTTAAGCCAACTTTTTCACTCTCCTCTTTCACTTTCATCAAGAGGCTCTTTAGTTCTTCTTTGCTTTCTGCCATAAGGGTGGTGTCATCTGCATATCTGAGGTTATTGATATTTCTCCCGGCAATCTTGATTCCAGCTTGTGTTTCTTCCAGTCCAGC
>SJXQ01010824.1:109781-154758 GCA_006408695.1 Aepyceros melampus | reverse complement strand
GGAAGGAGTCTGGCTAGTTAATTGGCTGACAGAGCAGAGCCCAGAGACATGAAGCCAGCAGTGAGTCTGGCAGAATCATGCACTGATGTGAGCGAGCTGCCCTGGGCTGCAGCCACTTCTAACAGTGAGGTTGTCTCCCCTTAGGGGTGCTCACCCTTCTCCCCACACTCACCCCAGCTTACAGCCAGGACCCTTATCTAAAGAAACACAGAAGGAGCTTGTGATCCCTGGGTTTATGTGACAAGACTGAGCTTCTTTACAATTCAGCCCTTGCCCCAAGGACCTCACTGTCTTGTGTTGCCCAGAAACACACCCCAGAGGCAGGCAGGGCCCCAGGGGCCTCAGGAAGCTGGTGCCCTACCCCTGCAGGCACACTTTGTGAGAGGTTTCTGAATTCAGGAAGGCATTTTCTCTCTCCAGAGAAACCGGCAGGTCTTGTTCTTGTCAGACCACAGACGTGAGCTTCTCTGATCCTCTGGGGTTTTAGGGCCGGTTCAGGCTGCACATCCAAAAACTAGAAGTTGGAGCTAAGGTGGCAGCCCACATAGGAAGACCGGTGATGCTGAGAGACCCGAGCAAAATCTTGACTCTGTGTGTCTGCAGTCATGGTTTGCAGGTGAAGAGAGATACTTAGGGTTATGTTATAAAAGATTATTTTCAGGCAGAAATAGGAATGAGATGTTAGACATTGATTCAATATGGAAGAGTTTATGCAGACTCCACTCTCAAACTAAATAGAATTGGGAATGTCAGTCTAGAGCTAGGACCTTGTTAAAACATTTTTCTGAGATTTAGCAGATACTCTCAAATCAATAGATTAATACGTAGGCTATATTTTGTGGATTTAAGAAATCTAATTTGTGTTACAAGAGCAGCAGTTAAAAAAAAAAAAAGCTAAAGAACCGTAGTATATAAGTAAATTATGTTGGAAATATAATAATACTTTTTATTTTGTGCATGTTGCACTCCATTATTTTATTGCCATTAACTCTTTTTGTATTAACTGTCTTTGTATCACTTAAAGCTGTAGTCTTTAAAAAAAATAAAATCATTAAAGTGATCATGAAATTTTGAATATTGCTTATAGAAATTCCCTAACTGGTCACAATCAACGCTACCATTCTTGCTTATTAATGATTTTAATTAACTATGAAATGAAATGAACAGTACGTAGTTAATTTTTGTCATCTTGAAAACAGTATGATTGCACTGAAACTAAATATGATTGTGTCCTATTATGTAAAAAGGTAACCTTTTTATTCCTGTCTAGCTGGAGATGTGTATAGCATGAAAAATGCGGTCTCTAGCTGACTTAGAATAATTGGCAAGTTTTAAATGTAGATCTAGTAAGTTTAATTAACTGTCAAATGAATCAAATATATTTCTAACTTTACAAGCTTGCTCTCTTGCACACAGTGACAAATTTATTTAGGGCCAAGGCACTTAGAAGAAGGCGCCTAATCAGACCATGTGGAAGTAATGACTTCATGATTTTTCTCCTTGAAATTTGTACCCAGATAATGATAGGTTCACATGCAGTTGTAAGAAATAAAATGAAGAGACACTGTGAACCTTTCTCTCACTTTACTCCAATGGCAACATTTTGTGGAACTATAGTCATGTCACAGGTTAGGATACTGACATTGAGACAACCCTCTGATCGTGTTCAAATTTCCCCAGTTTTACTTGCAGTTGTGTGTGTGTGTTCAGTTCCATACAGTTTTATCACCTGGGGAGGTTTGTGTATAAACCATCAGAGTCTAGTTACAGAACAGTTCTGTCACCATAAGCATCTTATCCTTGTGTAACCGCACCATCCTTCCCTCCACCCTCATCTCTTAACCCTGAAAACCACCAATCTGTTCTCTGCGTCCAGAATTTGTCTTTTAAAAAATGTTAGGTAAATTAAATCATACAGTGCAGACCCTTTTGAGATTGGCTTTCTCCACTCAGCACAGTCCCCTGGAGAGTGATCCAAGTGATTACGTGTACCAGTAGCTTTTCCTTTTTATTTCTGAGTGTTGGTAGTTTTCCATGCTGTGGCTGCACCACAACTTGTGTGGCCGTTTACCCACTGAAGGACAGCTGCGCTGATTCGGGTTTGCAGCTACTCCAGATCAAGCTGCCGTGGCGTGTTGGTGCAGGTTGTGTGTGAACATGTTTCATGTCTCCGGATAGATGTCTAAGAGTAACATTGCTGGGCTGTATGATCAACTGCATGTTTAGTTGTATTGGCAACTGCCAGCCTGTTTGAGTGTCTATAGACTTTTACATCCTCTCCTGCAATGTATGAGGGCTCCAGTTTCTCCACATCCTTGTCAGCGTGGTGTTATCACAGGTTTTTATTTTAGTCACACTCATAGGTTTGTATTGATACCTCATTTTGGTTTTAATTTACATTTTCTGATGGCTAATGATGTTGAAAATCTTTTGGGGTACTTATTTGCCATCTGTATCCTCTAAAGTGGACTGTCTGTTCATGACTTTCGCCTATTTTCTAACTGATTTTCTTTTTGAACAGTTGAGTTTTAAATGTTTGTTGTGTGTCCTTAGAAGGTAGTCCTTTGTTGAACGTGTAGTTTGCAAATATTTTCTCCCCATCTGTAGCTTCAGATAAGCTTTCACGGGAAAATACTTTTCCATTTTGATGAGGTCCCATTCGTGGCTTTTTAGTTTGGTTGTTTTTGAAAAATGAAAAGTTGAAAAATATGGAGGTGTACCTTTAGTAGGATTCAAACATTTTTCTGTTTTATTTTTTATTCTCTTCTTTTCTCCCACTTTTGTTTTCTCTTAAACATCAGCAGCTTTCTCTTGGTTGTGAAAATACTGTAAATTATTCCAACTCTAATTTATTTCCACTGTTCTAAAATAAGTACCTTTCCATTTTCCTCCTACCCTTCACAGCCACCTAGGATGTTTCTTTCTCATGTGACCACGTTATTTGTAAGCATTTGTTGGTGGTGGTTTATTCGCTTCAGTATTCACACCCTAACTGTAGAATCTTCGCTTTCTTTCCAAAACCACACTCATGTGCTGGTGGCTTCCATTTTTATCACAGTCAGTCGTAACAGAGCTGCTCCCTGGAGCCCATAGCGGAGATCCCTAAGTTTAACATGTTCGCCCTCTCCACCCTGGACAAGGCAATCCCCATCCACTGGGACCTAGAGATCAGCCTGCGTTTCCCTGGCCGCCGAGCCACCAGTGCCTCCGCCACAGTCCAGCTACTGCCGGAGCTTTGCAGTGTTTCCTGTCCTAGGCCCTCTGTGAAGGGCTCAGTCTCAGCTGTGAGGACCTCCAGGCAGGGCTGAGCTTGCAGGGAGGGGCTGGCAGTGGCAGGATCTTGGTGAAGCTGCTCCCTGGAGCCCATAGCGGAGATCCCTAAGTTTAACGTGTTCGCCCTCTCCACCCTGGACAAGGCAATCCCCATCCACTGGGACCTAGAGATCAGCCTGCGTTTCCCTGGCCGCCGAGCCACCAGTGCCTCCGCCACAGTCCAGCTACTGCCGGAGCTTTGCAGTGTTTCCTGTCCTAGGCCCTCTGTGAAGGGCTCAGTCTCAGCTGTGAGGACCTCCAGGCGGGGCTGAGCTTGCAGGGAGGGGCTGGCAGTGGCAGGATCTTGGTGGGGTCCCTCCCACATGTAATTGTCTGTGTGCAGTGCTGGGTGAGGAAGCGTTCTGGGCGAGGAGGGTGCCCAGGTGCCTTGTGACCCTGCACCATGTTGGTGGGAGGCACTGAGCCTCACCAAGCCTCTGTCCCTCCCTCCTGTGAAGCAGAGCTGAGAGGACTCTCATACCCACTCTGCTTCAAACAAAGCTTCAGAAAAATTCTGTTTTCTTTTCCCCACCTTCTGTGAACTCTGGTAAGAGGAAGAAGATCTCTAGTGATTTTTCCTGTTACTGGGGATGCAGAGAGAAACCGTTGATCAATTCTTGGGTGAAAAAGTAACATCATCAAGTCTATTAGCAAAAAAAGCACTGACGTAACTTGTCTTCATATGAGCTGAGGTGACCTCTAGAGTCTTTGAGTAAATAGAAATTGTAACTCATTCAGTTAATTCAGTAAGGATTTCTTAGCACCTACTCAGTGCCAGGCATTTTCTTGGCAGAGATGATACAGCATCAAACACACAAAAGGAAGAAGAAAAATTTCTGCCTTCATGGAGTATATGTTAGGGGGAATATAGATAATGAATAAGTAAATAAAGCACACAGTACATATAAGTGATAAGTGCTAAGGGGAGAGGCTGAGTGAGGAAGGGAGGTGAGCAGTGTCGTGATGGCAGCGGTGATCCAGTTTTAGGAGTTCGGTCTGAGAAGCCTGCCCAGAGAGGATGACACGGAGGCAGGACCTCATATAGGACCCGGGGGTGGGCCTCAGCCTGCTCTGTTCAAGATAAGCAAAGAGGCACATGTGGCTGGATCATAGTGAGCGAGGGAAAGTGTGGAAGGAGATGAATCCAGAAATAGAGTAGAGAGGGTGGGAGACCGGTCATATAGGGCTTTTCAGGTCCATGGAAAGACTGGCTTAACTTCGGGTGACATGAGAGCTTCCAGAGGTTCTTAGCAGGGGATGAGTGCTTGGGGCCATGTGTTAATGGGGTCACTCTGGCTGCTGTGGTGATGGTAATGGGATAAGGGTAAAGGCAGAGGGACCAGTTAGGAGCCCATGGCAGGCAGTGACCTATGACCCTCAGCCAGGATAGTAAATGTGGAGGTGGCAGAAGTGGGCAGGTCCTGGATATATTTTCAAGGCAGAGCCAAAAGGATTCGATATTAGGCTGCAAGTAGGAGAAAAAAAGTGAGACATCAAGGACCTGATGTGACCTGAGAGCTTAGAGAATGGAATTGCCATTTCTGAGATGAGAACAGCATTATAAATGAGTCTTGGCGAATAAGATCTAGATAATACTGTAATAGCATTTTCTCTTTTTGAAAAGTGAGGATTAACAAGCATATGGTGAAGTGTATTAAAGTGTGCTCATTTCATTTATTTTTGGCTGCACTAGGTCTTCATTGCTGCTGCAGGCTTTGTCTAGTTGCAGTGAGCAGGGGCTACTGTCTAGCTGCGGTGTGCAGGCTTCTCATTGCACTGGCTTCTCTTATTGCAGAGCATGGGCTCTAAAGCACAGACAGTAGTTACGGCACATGGGCTTAGCTGCTCTGCGGCATGTGGAATCTTCCCAGACCAGGGATCAAACCTGTGACCCCTGCATTGGCAGGGGGATTCCCAACCATTGGGCCACCAGGGAAGTCCAAAGTGTGCTCATCTTAAATTGTAGTTTTGCAGGAACACTGTCTCCTAAATATATTTTATTAATATTCATCACAAAAATGTTTGGAGGGAAGGGTTTTTCCTTCAGTCATTTACATGTTCAATTCTTTACTTTTTTTGCTCTTCTGTGAAACAAGGTACATCTGTCTTTGCTACAAACTGAAACACAAAATTCTTTTGTTCTATAAGTATCTTATATTCCTGTTACACATACTCATAATATCCTGGCCCTTTGAGACGAATAAGAAGGTGTAACCTCTGCCCCGAGGGACCATATTATTTTGTTAAACATGAAAAAAAAAAACAGAGGTGAAAACGGCAGAATAATAACCAGATAGAAGCAAACCCCGCTGACTTGACAGTTCTGGTGTCTTGACTGTGTGTGTGTATGTCACCTGCTCCTCGGGAGTATCTGTCACAAAGTGACAGTGTTTGGGTTCTATGACTTGAAAGATGACTGACTGGAAAGAGAATGTGAAGAAAATGTTGTAGCTCACTCCTAGTGACTAAGAGGGCTGGCTGAGGTTTTGCAACACACCACGAGTAAAGGGCTTTGATGTGGCATAATTTGGGGTGTCACTGTATACTAGTAAACCCTCAGCGATGATGACATCTCGAGAAAATGCATACGCCGCAGTCAGTCCACGAGTGAGATAGTATTAAGGGGAACCAGCCTGTAGGTAGTCCTCCAAGAATAATAACCAGATAGAAGCAAACCCCGCTGACTTGACAGTTCTGGTGTCTTGACTGTGTGTGTGTATGTCACCTGCTCCTCGGGAGTATCTGTCACAAAGTGACAGTGTTTGGGTTCTATGACTTGAAAGATGACTGACTGGAAAGAGAATGTGAAGAAAATGTTGTAGCTCACTCCTAGTGACTAAGAGGGCTGGCTGAGGTTTTGCAACACACCACGAGTAAAGGGCTTTGATGTGGCATAATTTGGGGTGTCACTGTATACTAGTAAACCCTCAGCGATGATGACATCTCGAGAAAATGCATACGCCGCAGTCAGTCCACGAGTGAGATAGTATTAAGGGGAACCAGCCTGTAGGTAGTCCTCCAGCTCAGCCAGAGAAGTGTTCCGGTAATTAAAGCAGTTCTAATTTCATTCTGATTTTCCCATAGAAGAGGTCGCACAAGAGAGAATTTTATTCTGACCAGGCATCCAGTGTTCAGCATTTTATAGAAATTATCAGACACATTGGAATTTAATTGTATTTATTTTCAATTATAAATGGCACTTTTTAGTATAAACCTTATACAGTGTTCAGAAATCCAGTTACCAGTCACAGGATCTTACTTATGCTGACGCTGTCTCTCATACTATAGCAGAAAGCTGCTTTTGTTTTCATGTTTTCTTCCTTAGTTTTTACTAAAATCGGAGAAACTATCATTGTACTTCGAGAATTCAGAAGAACTTCACTCAGATTTTTACCATCATCTTTGCAAGAGGCTTTGGACTAGTTGGTAATTTTTTGAGAAACTGATTCAAGAATACTTTTCTAAAAAGACTTTCTCCTCTCAACTAAGGTGAAATAACCTTATTTCTAAAAACGACTATCTCCCATAGCAGTAGCAGAAAATAGATACCACCACAGCCAGAGCTGTAATCTGTTAGGTCCAATTACATTGCCCATCTGTTTCATAATTGTTATTTACATTCTTAGTGGAGGTGTTTCATGCTTTTTCCTCAGTTCCTCTCTTTGTGTTGATTTTTTTTTGCACCTGTAGCTCCCCAGAACTTTGCTGCATCATTATGTAACAAGACTCAAAGCTTCAATGCAAATGGCAGCCATGCTCAGTTTTGCTTAAAAATAAAAAATCTTTCTACCTCCGCCATAAAACCGCCTCAGTGGAGTACAGTCTTTGATAAGATGCATGACTGGGCAGTGATGAGAGCTTTCTGTACATGACAGTGCTGAAGAAAATCAAGCCGACTTAACTGTTAGAGCAGCCTTCAGATTGGCCCAAAGCCTGTTAGGAACGAATCCTTTCTGCTTTCTTAAGAGATGATTTCATAGCCGTATGAGAAAATTAATTTTTTATGTCATGGTACAGCTCACTTCTGTTTGCCTAATACAGGTCTCTTTGTCCAGCTCCCCCACGTCATGTCACATGGCTTAGCTCTGCCTGTCCCCACCTCTTCATTCATGGCTGCTTAAGCTTCTGATTGATCCTGAAGGGAGCAAATAAATTTGCTTTGTGACTAGGGGGCTGTCACATTTGGCCTCTGAGCCTACTTTCCTCTCCTCATCTGCTGAGATGACTGTTTGCAGCGAATTGTTTGTTGGATTTGGATTTTCTAAGAGAAGAAGGACTAGGCGATACAAAAATATAAAAATGACTAAAATAAAGTGGGAACATCCTTTTAAGTATCTGAGGGTATTTAAGAGTTTTTACACCACTAGAGGGAGCCCGTATTGTTCTGATTTCTGAATCCTCTAGCAGATAAGTTTGATTTTATTCGCTGTAGAAAAGGATACCTCCAATCAGGGGTTTACACATGCGTAATTTTAATGATCTTCAGTTTGCTTTTAAGATGGAAAGGAGAAATCACCAGATCAGAACTGCTGTCTACACCGGTGTTCTTGTCCTCCTTATGCTCCATGTCACTGAGCGTGAAGTGGGGGAAGTAATTTGAGGAGGACCTTGTGCTGGCTTTTTGGGAAGGGGTCCCTGGCTCTCTTCCCCCATCTTCCCCATAACACTCACTGTCAGCTTCCACCTCTTTCCTTCCACCAACCCCCAGGCAGATGTGGCAGTCACGTGTAGGTATCATGCTGGGCTCTGGCCAATCAGAAGGTGAACAATCCAACTGTCTCTCTCATCAGGGTAGGAATCTTAGTCTAAGGTATTGTGTCATGGCGTCTTTCAAGCTCTTCTCCCCTCTCACCTCTGAAGAGCTCCATCCCCAAGATTTCTCAGACCCCTTTACCTCTTCAATCCTTTCGATTTTCTGTCTATCAGTGGAGTTTTGTTTGTGTTTCATTGTCTGAGGGCATGGAAAGAATTGCTCAAAGTACTTGTGTTTTAACACTAAAGTTAGTAAAAACTGTGAATCTTTTTTTTAATGTTCCTTAACACTCAGCTTATTAAGCTTATTTTATTTGTAAACCTAGTAAATTTACATGAAATCATCACTTTTATTTATTTTTTATTTTGATTAATACCCAATAAACTTATAAACAAACACATTAGGATTCCCTAAACTATTATCCCCAGTACAAAATTAGTTAACATTCAAACATTGCGTGGAGAACCCAATGGACAGAGGAGCCTGGAGGGCTGTGGTCCATGGGTCGCAAGAGTCAGATGCAACTGAGCAGCTAACAACACACACAAACTTGTAGACTTCATGTATCCGACTCAAACCTGTCAAAAGCTTGATAAAGCATCCTTGCATCTCTGACAGGGAGAATCTTGTGAGCATCAGGCAGCTCACATCAAGTATATCTAACCCAAAAAAGTAGTAGATGAAATTCCGTTAAGCATTTTAAATGTGTGGAAAGAAGGAAGCACAAAATAGCCCAGTGATTTTTAAAAATGTTGTTGCACCTTTATGATAAGACTCATCTAAAGTTATTCTATCTGCCTCTTCATCTCGGGTTCCTCACCTACCCGAAGGGAACAGAAATGCTATCTCTGCTGTAACCCATTCAGCAGCGGGATTGCAGACCCGGTGAGGCTAACCCAGGACCCAGGGCTGGGAATGCTTTTAGTTTTTCTACCAAAGCCACAGTTCATTGAGCCCATCTCACAGGCATGGCCTTATCATAGTAAGACTCTGTTCACCTTTTAAAACATATGTCTGGAATTTATAACATTTTATACTTCCTTACCCTAGTGTATGAAAAGTTTTTTGCTGAAAAATACGAGGTGATTCAGTTTGTCATATCAGCCCTTCCACCCTCCATAAACCTTTTATGCACGCTTCATCTTTTGTTTCTTTGGTCCCCATTCTATGCTGACCTAGAAGAAAGTCATATAGATCTGGAAACTTATCTATAGGGGTGTGTGTGTGTTTGTGCCTGTGTACATGTGTGTGTGCGCATGTCTGTCTGGGATTTAAAAGACAAATATCATCTTCAGCTTAGTTACATTCAAGAGTGGGTTTGGTGAGTAAAGTTATAGCTTTACAACTATATAAACTATAAGCTTTATAAATTATATATGCTGCTGCTGCTGCTAAGTCACTTCAGTCGTGTCCGACTCTGTGCGACCCCATAGACGGCAGCCCACCAGGCTCCCTCGTCCCTGGGATTCTCCAGGCAAGAACACTGGAGTGGGTTGCTGTTTCCTTCTCCAATGCATTAAAGTGAAAAGTGAAAGTGAAGTCGCTCAGTCGTGCCCAACTCTTAGCGACCCCATGGACTGCAGCCTACCAGGCTCCTCCGTCCATGGGATTTTCCAGGCAAGAGTACTGAAGTGGGTTGCCATTGCCTTCTCTGAAATTATATATAGTTATAACTGTATAAAGCTTTACAAACTGTATATAACTTTATAACTTTTTGCATTTGTCTATAAAGCTATAGTTTAGAATAAATGTTCAACAGATTACCCCACCTCGTTTGATTGATTCTAAGGGCACATTTTCCCCACATTTTAACACCTCTGAAATTGACTGCCTGTTACAGTGTCTGTCATCAGGTGGCTGCCGTGAAATAGTTGCCACTGTCAGTACACGGGAAATTGACTCTTACTGCTGGTAGAGTGATTTGGCAGCCATACTTTGTCATGGCTTCAGCCAGAAAGCTTTTAAAAACTCTTTGAAAGGGAAAATGAGGCCTTGAGGGAAAATGAGTGATGCTGAATACCTTACTAGTATAAAGAGAAACTTGAATATATGTTCAGTGCAGTTGCTCAGTCGTGTCTGACTCTTTGCGTCCCCATGAACCGCAGCACGCCAGGCCTCCCTGTCCATCACCAACTCCCGGAGTCTACTCAAACTCATGTCCATCGAGTCAGTGATGCCATCCAGCCATCTCATCCTCTGTCAGCCCCTTCTCCTCCTGCCCCCAGTCCCTTCCAGCATCAGAATCTTTTCCAAAGAGTCAACTCTTCGCATCAGGTGGCCAAAGTATTGGAGTTTCAGCTTCAGCATCAGTCCTTCCAATGAACACCCAGGACTGATCTCCTTTAGGATGGACTGGTTGAATCTCCTTGCAGTCCAAGGGACTCTCAAGAATCTTCTCCAACACCACAGTTCAAAAGCATCAATTCTTCGGCACTCAGCTTTCTTCACAGTCCAACTCACATCCATACATGACCACTGGAAAAACCATAGCCTTGACTAGATGGACCTTTGTTGACAAAGTAATGTCTCTGGGTTTTAATATGCTATCTAGGTTGATCATAACTTTCCTTCCAAGGAGTAAATTTAATTTCATGGCTGCAGTCACCATCTGCAGTGATTTTGGAGCCCCAAAAAATAAAGTCTGACACTACCTCCACTGTTTCCATATCTACTTCCCATGAAGTGATGGGACCAGGTGCCATGATCTTAGTTTTCTGAATGTTGAGCTCTCCTCTTTCACTTTCATCAACAGGCTTTATAGTTCCTCTTTGCTTTCTGCCATAAGGGTGGTGTCATCTGCATATCTGAGGTTATTGATATTTCTCCTGGCAATCTTGATTCCAGCTTGTGCTTCTTCCAGCTCAGAGTTTCTCCTGATGTACTCTGCATATAAATAAATATATATATGTATATTGTATCCAACAACTACTAGGCTCTCTTCATAGTAATAATTGGTTGTTTTTTCTTAGGTTTTTACTCAAAGCTACAAATACATAGGATATTTTCTCTTCTCTGCTAACACTTACACTCTTTATTTTGCATCTTCTTTTATTGCGTTAGCTAAGGCCTCCAAAATGATATTGAATAGTAAATATCTCTGTCTTAGTCTTGACTTAAATGGTAATAGCCTAAGTGTTTTCACCATTTAATAAGTTGTTATAGGTTTGTAGTAATGGTCTTGATCTTATTTATGTATATTTTCACCTTCTGTTTTAGGCAGCTGTTTGCTTGCTTGTTTAGTTCAGAATTACTTGAATTTTACCAAATGATTTTTTAGCTTCTATGTTTTATTGATATGGTATGTATTTTTCTTACTTTAAAAGATGTAATAAGTTATATTGACAGCTTTCCTAATGGTGAGCATTTCTGCATTCTTGAAATTAAACTTTCTTGGTCATTTTATATTATTCAGTTAATTCACTACTGGCTTCTAATTATCAATACTATATATAGACTTAGAAGTTTTACATCTGTATGTATAAGTGAATTTGGTCTTTTTTAAAGATCAGGTTTTGGCATTACGTAGATTCTAGCTTCTTTGAATGAATTGGGGTAATATTTCATCCTTCTCTGTGGTTTAGACTGGTTTGAGTATACAGTAAGTGTCTTTTCTCTGATAGTATCTACTGCCCAATGTTAATAAGGGTTACCAGGCTTTTAATCTTTATACCATTATGATTTTTTTTTTATTTATTATGTTATGACTGTGCTGAGTCGTTGTTGCTTTTGTGTGGGCTTTCTCTAGTTGCGGCGAGTTGGGGCTACTCGTCATTGTGGTGCTTGGGTTTCTCATTGCAGTAGCTTCTCATGTTGCAAAGCCAAGCCTCTAGGCTCGTGAATTTCAGTAGTTGCAGCTTGATGACTCTAGGGCGTGGGTCCAGTGGTCTGGCTTACATGCTCTGTGGCATGTGGAATCTTCCCAGCCAGGGATCGAACTGTGTCCCTTGCTTTGGCAGGCGGATTCTCTCTCTCTTTTTAAAAAAATTAATTAATTATTTATTTATTTATTTTAATTGGACACTAATTACTTTACAATATTATAGTGATTTTTGCCATATATTGACATGAATTAGCCATGGGTGTACATGTGTCCCCCATCTTGAACCCGTCCTCCCACTTCCCTCCCCATCCCATCCCTCAGGCAGATTCTTATTCCCTCTGTCTTCCAAACTGCCAGGATATGGGTTCTTTTGATGTTTTGCTTTTTATTTTGCTGGTGTTTATAGGAAAAGTTTTAGAGTTGCTAATTTTCAGGCTGAATGCATATTGCAACAGGAAGGAACAAGTGGAGGGAAGAGCTGTGCATACAGCAGCTAAGGCTTTTGTTGTTGGAGATGTCAGTAGACTTAGTAAGAAAAGGAGAACAGGACTGGTTGTCAAAAGTTGTCAAAAGTTGTTCTAGCCCCAACTCCCTGAAAACTGGGTGACATTAAGCAGGCCTTCTCTGAGCTTCAAGTTGTCCTTTCCATATCTGTGTGTCTGCTTAATATAATTTCTGTGAAGATCAGAAAAATAGGCCTTCCAAAACCTTAAAAGCTCCATATTGATCCAGAAGGTACTTAATAGAATTATGATTAGTTATAATAGAGGAGCTCTTCAACAGAAAGATATTTTTATTTGTAAATATTTAAGTAGTTGTTTATTTATTATGAGACCATCTTTTTTTTTTTAATTAGGATCACTAATGACCTTGAGAGAACATAAAAACAGGTTTTTAATTTTGTTATGTAATATCAATTGTAAAGATGTTACGTACTGTATACTAATGAGCCAGGCCAAGTAACACCAAGTAACACTTTAATTTTCTGGCACCATTAGCAATATTAAGAAAGTGAACAAAACATTACCTCATTAATTTTATGGGTGTCACTGTACTTTTCTTGTGCTCACAAAGGAAGATTTTGTGTGTGTGTGCCCTCTTATTTAGTCACCTGGAAATAGACTCCCCCTTTTTAGTACAAAATGCTTCTTTAGCACACAAAAAAAGGAAAAATCATTTTCTTCAGCATGTACCAGTACTATTCGCTAACTGAATCACAGAATGCTCTGAATACCTGAAATGGAAATGGTCGAAGAGTCCATCCTGCTGGCCTGTGTGATCTCTAGCGTCACTGTGAACACCTGCTGCCTCCTCCCTGCCCCTGGAGTCTTCAGGGTCCTCACACTGCGCCCTTCCATACACAGTCCTGCCTGATGAGTCCGTAGAGCCTGACAAGGTGCTGGGGTCATTCACTTCAGTCATTTGTGTCTTCCGCTTGGTTGGGGACCTAGTGTTGAGTGTCACCCCAGGGTGCATCTGTAGGGACTATTAACGCAAATCTAGTGGCAAAAGTATCGTCCCTTTGGTGAAATGTGAATTAAAAGAACAAAACCTGTCATATGAAGGAAAAATTGCAAGATTTCTTCCAAACACTGTAAAAATATCTGGTTACTAAATTCACTGAGAAAAAGGCCAAGAGCAGGAAGCAGACCTCTCTGCGTTGAGTCACTTTTCAGCACAAATGGACAAACCTTAACAAAGAAGAGAATGGATTTTTTTTTTTTTTTCCCTGAAGAATGATCGTCTTGTTGGATTTCTGCTTTGTAGCATTTGGTGCTGATCACTCATTAGTGCCCAGAGCACAGGAAGCTTCGAGCACGTAATCATTTGTTCCTAAGAGGAGATATAATTAAATAATTCTTGAACATGGCCCCAAATTGAATCTCGTAAGGCATAAATTCAATAAACAGTCTCTTGCTCTAACATCGATGTCTTATTTATTGGATTGCCTGCCCGTTACCTTTCTTTCTGGAAGCTGGTCTCCCTGCTCCCTGACTGCAGTGGGTGCAGCCAGGGCTCCTGGTGGGAGCTGCCCCGCCACACCCTACCCCATTCCCTGCCCAGTGGTGAGCTTGTGAGTGCGCAGCCCAGCCTCCACTGTGCAGCCTTCCTTGGAGGGTTTGGAATCACCGGCCAGGGATGCCTGTATTGGTCTGGCTGCCTCCTGGTGAGGGGGGTTAAGTCTGGAACTGTTGTTCTTGGCCGCTTAGGTTGCACATTTTGGAAAGTGGAGAGAGCCCCTCAGGAGGCAGAGAGCAGTCAGAAGTAGGAACTCAGAAAAGGGAGAGACTCGGGGGCCAGGGCTGCTTGTGAGCACGTTCACCTGAGTTTGTCGTCCACTGAGATGCCCCCTCTGGAGGGCATGGCTGTCCTGGAAGCAGTTCCTGGAGCAGATGCTCATGAACTGGTGAGTTTCACTCTTAGGGGTAGGTGGCATGAATCAGATAACTGATCATGTGCTTGCAGCCCTGAGTTCCCATGGTTCTCTAAGGGTCAACCATAGTACGCATTGTAATTTAGAAGCTAGATTTTACACATTTTTCTGCTTATAATTGACCACACAGTCCATTTCCTTTTCTAATCATACTTTACTTTTGCAAGCAACACATACTCATAATCTTAAAAACTGAATATTCTTTTGAAAGTGATAACAAGATAAGAGGTCACTGCCCCTTTCTAATATCCTAAAGTCAGTGACTCAACATTTTAGCCCTTTCTTCTTCTGTGTGTTACCTGTACATTTCCAAATGTTTTTCAGTGTTACTGATTTCCTGCTATGTAATATGAATGCTTTTATACCCACCATATACTTTTGTTGCTTTATCCTCCTTGTGTAGTTTTACATCACTGCTTTTGCTTAAATTAATCTCTAAATGATTATGTTACTGTGCAGATATTATTTATAGATGAGCATGTAGCATGTGGTGATCAGGTTTTCTTAAATGTGATTGAGCTGATAAGTGACCAGTCAGTGTTCTTTGTAGAGGGTGTTCCTATAATCCATGTCATCCTGTTCCTCCTGGTCAGGCTACTCCTTGAATATGCTTCCCAGTTCTCACCCTCACTTCCAGCGTCTTAAGAATTTACTCTTCTTCATCCCACACCTTTTATTAATCCCCTTCCTATGCTGGCAAGAGCATTCAAAAAATTTTGGAGTCTCGTATGTCAGAAAACAGCTTCATCCCGTTTTCCTTCCAAATTTGGAAGACATTGCTTGGTTGCCTCCAGCATCGCTGTTGACAGGCTGATGCCAGTCTTACCCCTAGTCTTTTGTATGTGACCTGTTCATCCTCTCTAGAAGCTTCCACAGTCGTCTCTTAGCCCTGATGGTTAGAAATTCATAATAACATGCCTCTGTGGGTTGGTGTTTTTCTTTACCATCAGTTGAATTTGACATTTGCAGCCTTGTTCTTCAGTTCTGTGTAGTGTCTTGATTTGTCTCTTTGAAAATCTCTTCCCCATCATCTCGCTTCTTTATTTCTGGGCCTCTTTTGCATCATCTGGACATCGTTTGTTGTGCGTTTTCTCCCCCACCCTCAATTCGTGTCTCCTTTTTTGGTTTGTTTTGCTTTCTTTTTGTCTATTTGCAAAGATGTCTTCAGCAATATTCGCTAATTCTTCTATCGAATTTATTTTCTGCTATGAGATGTTTAGCGTCCAAGAGCTCTCTTCTTTGTTCACTCACCCTCATTTTTTTTTTTTTAAGAGATTTTTGACGTGGACCATTTTTAAAGTCTTTATTTAATTTGTTACAAATTTTTGTAACAAATTTGCTTCTGTTTTATGTTTTGGTGTTTTGGCCGCAAGACATGTGGGATTTTAGTTCCCCAAGCGAGGATTGAACCTTCACCCCCTACACTGGAAGGCGAGGCTTTAACCACTGGACTGCCAGGGCATACCCCTTCCCACTCTCTTTTAAAACTAATATTCTGTACTTTGCGTCATGAAGGCAGTGTGGTCTCTGAAGTTTTCTTCTGCCCCCTGCCTTGTCTCCATCTCCGGCCCTCTCTTGCAGGGTAGGGGCATTTTCACTGTTGGGATTGCTGGAGAGCAAGTCCACTGGGCTGGAGGCCTTGGCTCTCAAGGTTGGGAGAGAGGGGCTCAGGAGAGGCTCTGTCCTCCTGCAGACCTTCAGCTGGCCCTGCAGAGATCCCAGAGCTCTGCCTCCTGAGCTTTGCTGGGGTCTGGACACTGGGGGCTGTCATTTAGTGAGGTTTGGAAGAATAGAAATAAAAATTAATTAGTTTGTTTCAAAAGCCTCTGAAATCCCAGTACTAGGGGTTTTTTTTTATTTTGTTTTTTCTTAACCCTTGACTATTCTCTGCAAAAGGCCCCTGTAACAGTTAATCTTAGGTTCTCTAATTATTTTAACATTTATTACTGGTACAGTTTGCATATAGAGGTTTTTACAACATGATCTAACTCAGGATTTCCTGATAAGATGGTGAGGTAAGGGGAGAAGCTTACAAAGAAAAAGAAAGGGGGAGAAACTCCACTGGTACAGAAACAGGGAGCTGGCAGGGAATTGGTGCCCACTGCATCCTGTAAGTGGACTTCCCTGGTGGCTCAGTTTTCACCTGATATAACATGGGAGGGAGAGAAGGACAGATCAACTTCAGGAAAACTGCCTGGAATCAATCGGTGACTTCCCTCTCCTGAGAAGATTGGTGCAGTGTCATGAGGATTAAATTCCACAAATTCCAGCAAATCACTGCAAACCCTGCTAACTGAAGAGACAACAGCTGGCCTGGGAGAAGCAGGGGCTGTGTCTACCCCAAGATTCAATAACACTCAGAGACTTGGCACAGGATACTGCTGTGATAAAACAAAAATTTAGGGACAGCCATCAGGTCTCCCAACAGTTATTTTTATTAAGTTGCTTCTGTTTCCTTTTGGTTCTTAGTTAAATGTGATTAAGTACATGACAGTTATATGGAAAAAATAAATAGCCGAAAAGAAAATATATCACTCAATCTAACACCAGGGAAGGCTAGTTAACATAAAATAACAGTGAATAAACAGCATATCAAAACATCTGATTCTAAAGTCTGTTCAGTTCAGTCACTCAGTCATGTCCGACTCTTTGCAACCCCATGGACCACAGCACACCAGGCCTCCCTGTCCATCACCAACTCCCAGAGTTTACCCAAAGTCATGTCCATTGAGTCGGTGATGCCATCCAACCATCTCACCCTCTGTCATCCCCTTCTCCTCCTGCCTTCAATCTTCCCAGCATCAGGGTCTTTTCAAATGAGTCAGCTCTTTGCATCAGGTAGCCAAAATATTGGAGTTTCAGCTTCAACATCCGTCCTTCCAGTGAACACTCAGGACTGATCTCCTTTAGGATAGACTGGTTGGATCTCCTTGCAGTCCAAGGCACTCTCAAGAGTCTTCTCCAACACCATAGTTCAAAAGCATCAATTCTTCACCCCTCAGCTTTCTTTATAGTCCAACTCTCACATCCATACCTGACTACTGGAAAAACCATAGCTTTGACTAGATGGACCTTTGTTGGCAAATAATGTCTCTGCTTTTTAATATGCTGTCTAGTAAGTCAGGTAAAATAAATGCTGAGATAATGACTATGAAGAGTTTTGGAAAAAATAATGCAGGGGAAGGAGATTGCCTTATCATGTGTTATAAAGCTGCAGCCACTCAAAACCATGGTATTGGCACCAGAATAGACAGACAGATAAATAGAACAAAATAGAAAGTTTTTAAGAGCTGTAAAAACTGTGAAAGTGAAAGTCACTCAGTTGTATCCAACTCTTTGAGACCCCATGGACATATAGTCCATGGAATTCTCTAGGCCAGAGTACTAGAGTGGGTAGCCTTTCCCTTCTCCAGGGGGTTTTCCCAACTAAGGGATTGAACCCAGGTCTCCTGCATTGCAGATGGATTCTTTACCAACTGACTATCAGGGAAGCCCATCAAAAGTGTAGATATACATATATTTGATGTATGTTATGATAGGTATTTCCTGTCCAAAGAAAAAGATAAATTGATTATTGAATGATGTTAGGACAACTGGCTAGCTATTTGTTGGGGGGGATTAAAGTTAAATCCCCTCTTTGAATTAAGCATTAGATATAGATTCAAAAAAATTAAAGAGGAGAAGGAAATGGCAACCCATTCCAGTGTTCTTGCCTGGAGAATCCCAGGGACGGGGGAGCCTGATGGGCTGCCGTCTGTGGGGTCGCACAGAGTCGGACACAACTGAAGTGACTTAGCAGTTAGCAAGAGGGGTCTATGAAAGACAGGAGATATGCCTTTCCCTTTTGAGTATTGAGGAGCATTAACTGAGCATCACAACTACCAAGAACGCCAATTAGAAGTGATCTCAGGTGGCCAAGAGAGCAAAGGTTACAGTAGGCAACTGGACATGCTTGAAAGCTATTTTTTAATACCTACCCAAAATCCAATGAATAGTCCAATTTTACTGAGCTTATTACCTAAAAACCCTTTTAAGGTTTTCATTTTCTTTATTCATTAGACAAATATGCACAGATTGTTCACTGATTGCTACCGTGACCCTACTGTGAACAGGATATCAAGATCTCTCTGTCCTCGTGGAGGACATATCTAGTCATGAAAAGATAATTAATAGATAAAGATATAATTAAATAGCTGTGCCACAAAGAAAATAAGATAGCATGATGAAAGTATCGAGGGAAGGAAGAAAGGCTAGGGAAACTGCAGAAAGGCCATAAAGGTTGAAAGTTGTAAATACTTGGGAGCTTCAGGCAGAGAGAATAGCAAACATCATGCCCTTGAGATGGGAATGTGCTCTCAGTTTGGGTCAAAAAGGAGGCCAAGTGGCTGTAGCATAGTGCATTCAGGACAGAGGTAAGAGATGAAGTTTCAGGGGAAGGTGGGAGAGAGAGCACACAGATCCTTTTGGTGTTGGAAAGAAACTGAGGGTTAATTCTAAGTGCAGTGGAAACCAGTTTAGTATTTTAAGCAGCATACAACCAGGATCCAGCTAATACTTCTTTGGGACTCTGAGATCAACATGTACACACTGCTGTATTTAAAATGGGTAACCAACAAGGTCCTACTGTACAGCACATGGAACTCTGCTCAATGTTATGTGGCAGCCTGGATAGGAGGGCAGTTTGGGGTGGGAGCCGGGGGAAGAATTGATACATGTAGATGTATGGTTGAATCCCTTTGCAGTCCACCTGAAACTATCACAACATTGTTAATTGGCTAAACTCTAACACAAAATAAAAACTTTATGTAAAACTTTAAAAAAAAATTAAAGATATAAAATGAAAATCATTAAAATACTAGAAAGAATTACAAGTGAATATTTAGGTGATCTTTGAATGGGGAAACCTTTTACTATAAGAATGACACCAAAGGAAGAAACTGTAACAATGGAGACTCACAACTTTTTCACAATGTTGAATGTAAGGTTTAAGACTGAAAAGCTGCTGTTTGTCTGATATTAAATGTTAGCCTCGCCTTATAATGGTATACCTTGCCACTACGAAAATAAAACTGTATATAAAGCTTTATCATTGGGAAGAGAAGCTTGATATAATGCTAAGTGAAAAACTTATAAATGTGTGTTTACATGTATGCATTTATATAGGAAAAGGTCTGGATGGTTGTAATCCAAATGTTAACAGTACTGTTTTTTCTTTGGCTTTTAAAATCTGGGTAATTTCTTTCCCTTTGAATTTTCTGTGTCTTTATATTTTAAAAAATCATGATTAAATAGTAATCTAAAAACCAAAGAACAAAAAATTTTTGCAAAATAACTGGTGATAATAAAATTGGAGAGAAAACAGAGGTTTAAATTTCCCTTCCCTGGTGGCTCAGATGGTAAAGAATCTGCCTGCAATGCAGAAGACCTGGGTTCGATCCCTAGGTCAGGAAGATTCCCCTGAAGGAAATGGCAACCCACTCCAGTATTCTTGCCTAGAGAATTCCATGGACAGAGGAGCCTGGTAGGCTACGCCCATGCGGTTGCAAAGAGTCGGACAAATTAACACTTTCACTTACCTAGACTAGATAGATTTCTTAGAAGAATCTTGGGGACCATCTGTTTTATTGCATGATAACAGCATTTCATTACATGGCAACTTAAATCTATAATGACCATAAATGCACATTTCTTTAAGCATAAAAGCCAAATGTATGCATTCCTCCTAAAATAACTCTAAAAGATAGTATTTTTAAATGGTGGTTTCTCTTACTGTAGTTGATATTTGTTTATATATACATGTTAGGTAAAAAGACGACCAGGACACCAAAAAAAATGTCTAACAAGCTTTTTAATGGCGAGCGCTACCAGGCAGGATTCCTGGACCCGAAGGAGGCAGGTCAAGGAAGTCTGCGCCGGACCGTGTTAGAAGCGGCTTATATGTTTTTTGCGAGGGATGGTCAGGTTAATGGGCGGGGGTTTGGATAGGTCGCCAGGCCGAGGCGTCGCGGGCTGACAGGTCCTTCTACGTGGCTGGGGTGGGGCGGCTTTAGCTGGGGAAGCGTGCTGTCACTGGTCCCTCGGATCTGGGAGGCTCCTTCCCTTAGGAACTTCCCCTCCAGCGGGGGAGAGAAGGGGTGGCCCATTATGGCCCCCGGGGTCCGACCTTACAATACTTTCATTCCCTTTAACCAGTCTTTGTTTTGTTTAGTTTCTCTGAATTATATAAAGAACAGTTTTTAACATATGAACATACTATGAAACACTAAAGTTAGTGAAGGTACCTCTTAGTGAAAGCTTTGGTTTAGCCAACTTAAAATGTTAATAAGTTAAAACAGTAATCAAAGAGAGATTGTTTTAGCTCACTGCCAACCAAGGAGCTTTCAACTGCCAGTAAGAAAACCCTCACTTCTGGAGAAATGCTTCCCCTCCTGCTTGGAGTCCTCCATTTATTGACTTGGAGAAATAGTTTTATTTTTTGATAATTAAGTCTGGTGGATCTTTTGAGCCCACTGGCTTTTTCTCATGAGCCAATGTGTTGACAGTCTTCCATTAAGAGAAATGAAGAGATTAGAAAAAAAGAGAGCTCAGATTTTCTCTGTACTCAAACCTCCCCCATCCCTAACCCCTGGCAGTCACTGATCTGTTCTTCACTACAGTCTTGCCTTTTCCAGAATATCATACACACAGAATCATATAGCATATAGCCTTTTGGGTCTCTTTTCTTTCTCTTAGCATAAGGCGTTTGAAATCCATCCATGTTATTGACTTATTAATAGTTCCTTTGTGTTACTGAGTAGTGTTTCATGGTATGGATGCACCACAGTTTGTTCTTCTGTAGAAAAGGAATATTTCCATTGTTTCCAGTCTTTGCAGTTTTGGGAGAGCTACTATAAGCATTTTCCCAGAGTATTTTGTGTGAATATAGGTTTTCATTTCACTTGAATAAAATACCTAGGAGTGGGATTGCTGTGTGATATGTTAAGGGAGTATTTGAAATTATAAGGAGCCACCAGTTGTCTTTCACAACGACCGTAACATTTTGCATTCTCATCAGCAGTGTGTGATTTCCAGTTACTCCACATCCTTGTCAGCACTTGGTATTGACAGGTTCTGTTTTTTGTTTTTTGTTTGCTTTATCCATTCTAATAAGTGTGCTGTGTTATCTGCCCTTGTGTTTCTCTGTTGACTAATGTTCTTAGGTGTTCAATTGTGATCTCGTATTTTCCTTGATGAACTGACTGTGATGTTGGCTTACGAAGCATCCAGGTCAGTTTCCTATGGGCTGTTTCACAGTATAGACCTGCCGTTTTTTCTCTCTCTTCTGCCCTCCCTCACTTTCTTTCTTCCTTTTTTCTTTTTTAAAAAACTTAGTTCCTCTGTTCCTATATTATATTGGAAATTAGAGCTGGAGGATTGATTTAATTAAGTTTAAACAATTTTGTAAGAATGCTTCATGAATGATGTATATGCGAGGGCTTTTAAAAAATGAATTGGAGCAGATTCAAAGACATGCCTTTATGCTGTCACTCACAACATTGTAGCAGCTTCTTCAAGGGTGAGAAGAGCTAGACTGATGCCTTTGGCTGTGTGAGAGCGACAAATGGGATCAAACGCAAGTGGACAGGTTGGACCTCAATCCAGAGTGAGCAGGGCAGGGTCCAGGCAGCTAGTAGGGTGAGTGATGGTGGGAACTCACACATATTCTCTTCTGAAAGCTTCTCTTCTCTCCATGAAATTGCAAGGTCGGTGCTAAAAGCAAGGAAGTGGAAAGAGGTATTCGATGTTGGATTTGGAGTTGGAGATATGTGGAGTTGGATAGGAGAGTGGGAGATTGAATGGACCAGGGAAAAGAGCAAATGCCAGGCCCTAAGATCCCTCCTGAGGGCATGAATTTAAAGTGGGTCAATTGGAGTTGTGTTTCTTCCTGAAGCCATTGTTGTAAGTGTATTGTTAACAATTAGAGCCATGTTAATTAATCACAGGCCTTTACTTTGGGGGATTTTATCAGTGTGGGGATACCCAGGGAGTATATCATTCAGACTGGTTACAGTGCAGAATTGTGACATCCTTGATGTTCATCCAGATACCCTGAATACCCATCCTTTGTAGGAGACAGGCATTAGGAGGTTTCAGACCAAAGTAGAAAATCTAGACTTGCAAGGAATGTTCCATTTCCTCAGCATAGAATTTTGAAATTTTGGAACTTATTTTTCTCCTTACTCACATATTTTGAGAAAACTAACTGCTTTATTTATACTTGATTTTTTCCCATTAATATTTCTTTTTAAATTGGATACACTTTTTCTGTTAGGTAAAACTGAGATTGAATCAGTTCAGTCGCTCAGTTGTGTCTGACTCTTTGAAACCCCATGGATTGCAGCATGTCAACTCCTGGAGCTTGCTCAGTCTCATGTCCATTGAGTTGGTGATACCATCTAACCACCTTATCCTCTGTCGTCCCCTTCTCTTCCTGCTTTCAATCTTTCCCAGCATCAGGGTCTTTTCCAGTGAGTCAGTTCTTCGAATCAGGTAGCCAAAATATTGGAGCTTCAGCTTCAGCATCAGTCCTTCCAATGAATCTTTAGGACTGATTTACTTTAGGATTGACTGGTTGGATGGTGGCTCAGAGGTTAAAGCGTCTGCCTGCAATGCAGGAGACCTGGGTTCGATCTCTGGATCAGGAAGATCCTCTGGAGAAGGAAATAGCAACCCACTCCAGTATTCTTGCCTGGAGAATCCCATGGATGGAGGATCCTGGAGGGCTTCAGTCCACGGTGTTGCAGAGTTGGACACAACTGAGCGACTGCACTTCATTTTCACTTCCTTTAGGATGGACTGGTTGGATCTCCTTGCACTCCAAGGGACTCTAAAGAGTCTTCTCCAACACCACAGTTCAAAAGCATCAATTCTTTGGCACTCAGCTTATTTATAGTCCAACTCTCACATCCATACATGACGATTGCAAAAACCATAGCTTTGACTAGACGGACCTCTGTTGTCAAAGTAACGTCTCTGCTCTTTAATATGCTGTCTAGGTTGGTCATAGCTTTTCTGCCAAGGAGCAAGCATCTTAATTTCATGGCTGCAGTCACCACCTGCAGTGATTTTGGAGCCCCCCAAAATAAAGTTTCTCACTGTTTCCATTGTTTCCCCATCCCCATATTCCTGGGATTGTATATTTGATGTTTAATTGAATGTTTAAATAGGTTTCCAACTGGGGAAAAGTGTTTTCTGAGTATTTTTTCTGAGCCATTACAACAGTGTTATATAAGAGAGGAAATCATTATAACATCCTTCTAAAAATATTTTAATGGAAAATAATTTTGCAATCAGAATATATCTGTTGAAAGATGTAATATTAAAAACTCTGAAATCGATTTCTAGTGTAATTTTTAAATTAACAGACTTTACTTTTTAGATCAGTCTTTGTTTGAAGAAAAATTATATTGAAAGTACAGAGTTAACTCCAGTTCCTCAAAGCAGTTTCCACTGTTATTAACATCTTTCATTAGTACATTTGTTACTGCTGATGAACTAATATTGATGCGATATTATTAACTAAGGTCCGCAGTTTACACTAGGGTTCACTCTGTGTTGTACAGTCTATGGGTTTTGACAAATAGACGATGCCACCACTATAGTATCACAGAGAATAGTTCCAGCATCTTCAGAACTCTGCTGCACCACAGTTCTTTATCATGCCCTTCCTCCCTCCCACCACTGATCCTTATGCCGTCTCTATACTTTTGTCTTTTCCTGAATGTCACAGAATTGGAATCATATAATATGTAGCTTTATCAGATTGAATTCTTTCACTTAGTAATATGCATCTAAGTTTCCTCCTTGTGTTTTCTTAAAAAAATATTTATGTGTTTGACTGTGCCAGGTCTTATTTGTGGCACGCAGGCTCATTTTAGTTGGGGCATGCGGAATCTAATGCCCCGACAGGGATTTAAACCCTTGCACCCTGCATTGGGAGTGCAGAATCCCAGCCACTGGACCACCAGGGACATCCCCTCCCTGTCATTTCATGAAGTGACAGCTCATTTCTTCTCATCACTGAGTAATACTGCATTGTATAGCTGTTCCTCTTAATCCGTTTATCCAGTCATCTACCGAAGGACTCTTGGTTTCTTCCAGTTTGGGGCAGTTGTAAATAAAGTGGCTACAAACTACAAGGTAATTTTTAAAATACAGTTGTAATTGCTGATCCTTCTTTTAAGTTAAGCAGTATCTACATTTGCTATTGGGCTTCCCTGTAGCTCCATGGTAGAGAATCCGCCTGCCATTGTAGGAGATGCAAGTTTGATCCCTGGGTTGGAACGATCCTCTGGAGAAGGAAATGGCAACCCTCTCCAGTATTTTTGCCTAGGAAATCCCATGGGCAGAGGAGCCTGGTGGACTACAGCCCATGGGATCACAGAGAATTGAACATGACTTAGTGACTAAGCAACAACAACATTTGCTAGACCTTACACTGACTGATTCCCCACAGTGGGTCCACCAGTATTTCCAGGTGGCACTCACCATCACACAAGCAGATTAAGCCCCTTGCCTCATGGAACTTGCAGTCTAACTAGGGAAAGCTAGATGATGTAAAAAATATGTCTAAGGACTTAAATATATACACAGACATATGTGAATGCTTACAAGAATTTTTAAATACTTAGTCATTAAAAGATTTAAGGAAAAGTTGGAGACCCGCAGCCTTGTGTTTCCTTGAAGAAGTCCTGGAGTAGAGACCTCTGACTATGACCATCATGCATCTCTTACTTCGAGTGGTTTCATTTCTAAATATAAAAGTTATGGTTCTTGGCACTTGCAGGAACATTTCAAGTTTTCACTCCTCTAACAGTACAAGTAATGAAACGATGGTCTTAACATCAGACCTGGAATATTATAGAAGAGGGTAGTAATGGATCCCTCTCTGGGCATCAAGTCGGATTGATTTGATGAATCAATAGATGAGTCAGTATCAACCTGAAAGATTGTCAGGAGGGTGAAAATATGAAAAGCCATTTGATAGAGAATTGAAAACCTACCTAGAGATTTTGGAGATTTCCATACCAATCACCACAGGCTGACTGCCTCAGATTGCACACAGGTGCTCTTGGAGCTTTGTAAAGCTTGATTAATATTCACAGTTTGTGCTAGGGGCTGGAAAACCCATAAGATCGCTCTTTTCTACAGTCCTGGTTCCATGTTGAACCATGTACAGACATGCTGGGTGCTATGGGGCCGATCTTTGTCTGGTCTCTGCCATCTCCTGGGCTCAGTCATTCTGTTTAGCTCCTGCACAAGAACCTGCCATTCCTCCAGGGCATTTCCTATTGCAGGACTATCTCTAGGTTAGAGAGTACCTGCATTCATCCTTTCAGCATTTCCCAGGGGCCCGTGTTCCTGCGCTGTGCTGCACACTAGGGGTACAGTGGTGACTGAAATATCTGTGGGAACTATGAAACTAACAAGTGGAGTAGACCAGTGTGGAATCCTTTAGAATTACCCGCCCATCCTGCATAGTGCCCAGAGCTCATCTTTTAAACAGTGATATTTGCATAATGTTTATGAGAAGGCACTACTAAAAGTTATGACATCATAGCTAAGGCAGGAAAATAATTTTGCTTGAAGTAAATAACTTGTAGAGTGAAAGGATTTACAATTAAAACTTAAAATATGAATACTTGCATTATGCTTCCTCAGGCAACTAAAAGACCTATGCTTAATCCTAAGAAGTCCATCACTATGATGAAAGCTAAATGAAGTGTCAGGGTTTTCCCACGTAGTCCCATAGTTGTATATTGACGGAAAACTCTGAATTCCTCTGTATCTTTACAATTTGGTTTCTGCAAATCTCAATCTGACACAATTAATACTGCAGATAAAATTGAACGAGGCAAGGATTCTCTGCATCATTTTGTACACGGTTTTAAATCAGTTTTATTGAGGTGTGAATTGCATACCACAAATGCTCCCATTTTAAATGTTCACAATCATATTTGTATGCACCCATGTAAGAACCACCACAAAGCGACTGAGACTATTTCCATAACTCCAGAAAGTTCCCTCCTTTCCCTCTGCAATTAGTCCCTCCTGTGCTGTGCTTCATTGCTCAGTCATATCCTACTTTTTTGTGACCCCGTGGACTGTAGCCCTCCAGGCTCCTCTGCCCATGGGATTCTCCAGGCAAGTAGAGTGGGTTGCCATGCCCTCCTCCACAGGATCTTTCCAACCCAGGGATTGAACCCAGGTCTCCCACAATGCAGGCAGACTCTTTACTGTCTGAGCCACCAGGGAAGCCCATGAATGCTGGAGTGGGTCGCCTATCCCTTCTCCAGGGGATTTTCCCAACCCAGGAATTGAACCAGGGTCTCCTGCATTGCAAGCAGATTTACCAGCTCAACTGCCAGGGAAGCCCTAGTCCCTCCTACTCCCAGTCAAAGACTATCGTTGAAATGCTTTCTATCACTATAAATTGAATTGTCTTTTGTATTCATATAAATGGAACAACACAGTGAGTATTCTTTGTGTCTGACTTTTTAAATTCAACGTAATGCTTTTGAGATTCATCCATGTCACTGTGTATAGTGTCTTTCTTTATATTGCTTAATAGTATCCATGGTATGAATATACCACAGTTTTCTTATCCATTCACTAGTTGATGAGCATTTTGGTCATTTCTATATTTTTACTATTTTGAATGAAGCTGCAGCGAACACTCTTGTACATGCTTTTTCATGTATATATGTCTTCATTTTTTTTGGGTGAATTCCTCATAGTGAAATTGCTGAGTCTTTTTTAAGAGGTTTTCTTTAATTTTTTATCTTTGGGTATGTTGGGTCTTGCCTGCTGCAGAGGTTTTTTTTCCAGTTGCAGCGAGTTGGGGCTACTCTAGTTCCAGGGCTCAGGCTTCTGCCTTCAGTGGCTTCTCTTGTTGTGGAACACAGGCTTTAGGTGTCTGGGCTTCAGTAGTTGTGGCACATGGACTCAGTAATTGTAGCACACAAGCTTAGTCCCCTGCGGCATATGGAATCTTCCTGGACCAGGGACTGAAGTGGTATCTCCTGCACTGCAAGGTAAATTCTTAACCACTGGACCCCCATGGAAGCCTCTCCCCTTTTTTTCTGAGATAGGTTCTATGTGTACATGCTCAGTTGCTAAGTCGTGTCTGACTCTCTTTTGCCACTCTGTGGCCCCAAAGGCTCCCTCATCTATGGGATTTTCCAGGCAAGAATACTAGACTGGGTTGCCATTTCCTCCTCCGGGGGACCTTCCCAACCCAAGTATTAAACCTGTGTCTCCTGTACTGACAGGTGGATTCTTTACTACAGAGCTACCTGGGAAGCCCAAGAGGTCATATAGGGATGGTATTATTTATCCCTTGTATGTCTGACATAATTTCTCAGTAAAACAATCTGGGCCTGAGAAATTCTTAAATTATGCATTGTATCTTCAATAGATACAGAAAGCTGTTTAGATTTTGTTTCTTCCTGATACCGGTATTTGTGTCTTCCTTTTTATTGTTTTTTTTTTTAATTATACATTTATTTATTTTAATTGGAGGGTAATAACTTTATAATATTGTATTGGTTTTGCCATACATCAACATGAATCTGCCACAGGTGTACACATGTTCCCCATCCTGAACCCCCCTCCCACCTCCCTCCCCGTACCATCCCTCTGGGTCATCCCAGTGCACCAGCCCCAAGCATCCTGTATCATGCATTGAACCTGGACTGGCGATTTGTTTCACATATGATATTATACATGTTTCAATGCCATTCTCCCAAATCATCCCACCCTCTCCCTCTTCCACAGAGTCCAAAAGACTGTTCTATACATCTGTGTCTCTTTTGCTGTCTCACATACAGGGTTATCATTACCATCTTTCTAAATTCCATATATACGCGATAGTGTACTGTATTGGTGGTTTTCTTTCTGGCTTACTTCACTCTGTATAATCGGCTCCAGTTTCATCCACCTCATTAGAACTGATTCAAATGTATTCTTTTTAATGGCTGAGTAATACTCCATTGTTTCTTAATCTGTTTAGCTAGAGGTTTATCAATTTCATAGACCTTTCAAAGAACTAACTTTTGGTTTTACTGATTTTTCTGTATTTTTGTTTTCTGTTTTACTTATTTGTTTATTTTCTGTTAGTATTTTCTTCATTCTGTTTAATTTGGTTTAATTTGCTCTCTTTCTGTGCTGTGTGTGCTCAGTTGCTTCAGTCATGTTCGATTCTGCAACCTTATGGACTGTATGTAGCCCTCCAGGCTCCTCTGTCCATGGGATTCCCCAGGCGAGAATACTGGAGTGAGTTACGGTGCCCTCCTCCGGGGATCTTACTGATCCAGGGATCAAACCCACGTCTCCTGTGTCTCCTGTATTCCAGGCAGATTCTTGATGGCTGAGTCACTGGGAACGTTGTTTTACTCTAGCCTCTCTTAATTCTATTTTGTAAATTTCTTAGACTAGATTCCCTCACTCTCCTGTTGAAGTTTTCATTCTGACAAACATTTGGTAATTTCTACGAATTCTTTCTGGTTTTCTTGCTTTTCCTTTCTCATGAGAGTCTACACTGTCTGTATGAATGGAAAATTTTCTTAGTTCTCTCTGAGGCTATCATCTTTTAAAAAAAAAACAAACAAGTGTATCTTCTGCTCCTTGAATTATCTGAGTTGCCTGACTTGTCTCCTCTGAGGTTCATTTTCTTTCTTTCACCCTGGGGTATGTGTGCATGGCAGCCTGTCTGTCTGTTTCTCTGTTTGTATGATGGCTTTTCTCAAGTGTCTGGTGATTCTTGGCTGTCTGTTTCTAGCACGGCTGGCTCAGGATATCGTCATAAATGTGACGTTTTCCTGGTAGCAGAGGCTTAGCTCTATGATAAATGACTCTGACGGGCAGAATGTACTGCCCATGCCCCGCGACCAGAATACAGACCATGTTGCTCAGCTCCTTAGTCTCCTCACCCCAAGAAAGTTCCCTTCCTGTGTTTAGTAAATAGGTCTTATGTGTGTGTGTTTTGTGTGTGTGTGTGTGTGTGTGTGGCCTGTGTCTGCACATGTGCACGTGTATAAGGGTTGTTACTTAGCTGTAAAACATTTGCACACGGGGCTGTGGGGAGAGGAGGAGCCCCCCTGTCACCGTGCCCACCATCATGAGGGAGTGTGCAGGTCTGGAGACTTTCCCAGTTTCTAACTGGTCAGCTTCCTTCGTAGCTGAAGCTCCCTCCGTTGGGGCCCTGGGCCCAGTTTCCTCCACTGAGTTTCCTCGCCTTATACTCTTTCATCTGTTTTTGGATTTCAGGAAGTTTGTAGAAATATCCCATGTCCTTAACGGTCTCCTTCCCATTTCCTTCATTATTATGAGTTGTGCCTTTTTAATTTCTTTGTTCTTTTGATAGTCTTCTGATACCAGAGAAAAATCGGAATCTTCAGTCTCCCATCGTGAATCAGTGTCCTTCATTCTCTTTTTAACTGCCCAACACTGTAGTCTGTGGCGTGCCTGATTTCTAATCACATGCTGCCATTTCCTTGGCTCTGTGATCCTGGGAAATTTGTTTAACTTCTCTGTGCCTTGGTTTTTTAAAACAGTGAAAATAGGAGTACCTACTTCACAGGATGTTGTCAGCACTAAATGAGTTACTACATGTCAAAGCCCTTAGAACAAATTAGCATCCGTAGGCCCCGTGTAGATATTTCTGTGTTATCTTTCAGTTGTGGCTAGTTGTTCGTACACGCCCTCACTGGCTGGCTCCAGATTCTCTGTGTGTCTTGACAGTGCTGTGATGGGGGTCCTGGCTTCATGTCGTGCTCTGGGAATGTTGGGAGAGTCATTCTGCAGAAGGTGGGCATTGCTGGTGGTTGGGGAGGGCCGTACCCACATGCTCCAAATTTTCACCGAGAGACCATATAACTTTCTTGCTCTTTACCTGCCTAGCAGCTATGGGTGTGAGGATTCTGAGTGGTTTTCATCTTTTCTCCAAGGTGATGGACAAATGGGGATGGACAATATACTTGCTTCCCTCAGCTACAGAGATGTAGTAATACCTAAAAACATTAAATTACATTTATTTGTATTAGAATTCCTACTAGTTTTGAGATATGGCGTGGGCGCTCCCCTCACCCACATGGAGTGTGCTCACGGAGCAAACCATGGAGGTGGCTGAGTTAGAACCAGTCCACTGGCCTGGAGCCCTGTCCCTCCTGTCCTGGTTGAGCTCCCTCTGCCCCCTTAGCGCCCACCATCCAGGGCAGAGCTTTTCCAAGGCAAAGAAGGCAGGTTTTCACTCACAGAGATTGGAAGACTGAGTAGAAGCTCCTGAGAGGCACCGACGGGAAGCTCTCGCCAGGCTCTGGGGCCAGCTGAGAAGCATCGTCCTCAGGACGGTCCCAGAGGGGACCTAGCGGTTCTGACAACCCCTTCTCTTCGCTCTCACTCGCCACTCCCTGCTGCGAGCCTCTCCCACAGGTCATTCTTCCACAGCTGCCCCCACATAGGTATTCCCATGGGCCCTCTGGAACCACATTCAGTCACCAACAGCCCCACCCTCCTCACGGATGACGCTGTCCGTGTAAACGTGGCCTCTCCCTAGGAACACCACCTCATCTGTTACCCACTGAACGGGTGGTGCTCGGGTTTGTTACCCTCCCCTTCCGGGGAAGCATGCAGGATGGAACTGGGATCCAAGTGCACACCCACACTGCCTCCTCAAGGGGCAGCTTCCAGGAGAACAGAACAGAGAGGAAGTGACACCATGGCAGTAGTGGGTCAGGGAAGGGCAACTTCCAGGAGAACAGAACAGAGAGGAAGTGACACCATGGCAGGAGTGGGTCAGGGAAGGTGAGCGGTGACAGGGTCAGCCCGCCCTCGCTCTTGGAGCGGCCATACGCCTTTAGGTGGAGCTCGCCTGCCTTGCCCTGAACGGTGCTGCCACTGTACCTGTGTCGTTAGGTCCCACCGTGTTCCGTGCAACTCAGATGCTCAGGGGCTTTTCTCATCCTTGCAGGGACTGAGAAGCTCATGGAATGCAAGAAATTGGTTTAAGACTGATGGGAGATTTAATACTTAGTGTTTCCTGTCTACCTCTTCATTTGTTGTAATGGGGGTCATAATTTTCATGAGAGAATTCACGTAGAAATATTTTCTATGTAGAAATATTTTCAGGATGTTTTATTGTTACCGTAAGCAAAAGGAGGATGTGAAGGAATTTTGTGGAGCAAATCAAATTATTTCAACTTAAACACAAAAGCTTTTCAGGGTCGCCTTGTCTTGTGCTAAGAACATCCTCAGAACAGGAAAACGGGTTTAGAGGAATCTTTGTTCAACTTCTCCTTAGAACAGTTTTTTCTAAAGTGTGTCTGTCTTAGCCCTTTAAGGAGATTTGCCCGCTGTATGGATCTTGTTGAACAATAGTCTCCATTGTAAGGGGTCTCTTGACAAGGACTCCAGGATCAGCATTTATAACAGGTCTCCAGGGTTTTCATATTTTTATTTTCCAAGTAACAGAGGTTGTATGTAGCCCAGTGGGGATTGGTTGTAATCGCCCCTTTTATAGGTAATAAGCTGGGAATGAAACAGGAGCTCCTGACCCTTCTTCCAGCGCTCATTCATCGGCTGTCTTTGTTGCCAGGAGCTCAGTGTCAGTCAGGGAAAGGGAGGCAAAGAAACCTGAGCAATTGTTCCAGGATCACACAAAACCTCCCCCTGGAGTAGGAATGGGGGCCGTGAGTCTTGGTTGATCAGAAGACCGGGAGCTGTTCTGGCCCCAGGCTTTGCATTGTATCATCTCCCTGGAGCTGGAGCCTCGTGAATAGCAATTTCTCATGACACACAAGTTCATTTGATTTCCACCTGTGCTGGTCTCCTCCTTGTAGCTGGTTTTATTTTAGGGTATCATTTTTAGTTTAGTGATAGAGAACAGAAAGTGTGTTAGAAATCAGAAGCCTATAGGAAGCATGTATTTATTCTAAAGTGAAACACACACACATTTTTGCAATCAGCTCCAGCTGTCAGGATGAGCTTGGACACATGTGGTTAACAGGGTCTGCTGTGTGGTATTTCATGTGCTGTTACTCATCACGGTGTCAAGTTCAATTCTATAGGAGTCTTTTCATCTACCATCTTTCTGAATTTATTTCAGAGTTTTACTCTGAATTAGATTGAGCACGAGCTAATTTAGCTTTCTAGTTCCTATTAAATACCATCCTTACCTCGAGATGATGATTGTAGCAAAACATGGCATGGTGATAGAATTGTGATAGACTGTTGGGTGCAGGTCACGGCACATTGTACATGTCTCCGGAGCATGATATACAAGGACTATACAAGGACTAGACATACTGGAAATCTGCAAGTACACAAAATCCATACTTACTTACTGCTATTCCCCTTCCCTATGACTACCACCACCTCAGACACACAAAATCAAGTTGTTTCTACTCTTTGATTCATGGCACAGGCATCTTTGTTTGTATTTTATTTAAATTTCCACTTCTGTGGCCCTTCCCCAGCATAGGCACCCATGCTGGTATATTTCTCATTTTTATTACTCATTTTTGTTAATTGTGTTGCCTGTTTTTGTTTTTTAGTTTATGTGCATGGATTTGGGCTCCGAATGTGTACCTGATTGTTTTTTGCTCAGTGTTATGTTTATGATACCCGTCTATGTGGCCATATATAAATCTGTGTGCTCAGCTGTGTCTGACTCTCTGCGACCCCATGGACTATAGCCCACCAGGCTCCTCTGTCCATGGGATTTTCCAGGGAAGAATACTGGAGTGGGTTGCCATTTCCTTCTTCAGGGGATCTTCCCAACCCAGGGATCGAACCCATGTCTCTTAGGGTTCGATCTGCCTGCACTGGCAGGCAGATTCTTCACCACTGTGCCACCTGGAAAGCGCATATAAATCTGGTTCATTGTCTTCTGCATGTATTTCCACGGTTTGAAGGTACCAGAATTTACATATCCACGCTCCTAGTGATGGGCACCTGCCTCAGCTCCTTGCTTCTAAAGCTGTTGCTACATGAGCCTGCGGCCTGCTGTGTGCACCCTCGTGGATGTGTACATGAGCTTACACTGAAGCACAGGTGGAGACAGTGCCCACGTTTAGCAGATGTTTAGCATCCCAAAGGTAAAAATTAGGCCACCAGTGTAATATTGAACTTTTGGAGCTTTAAGATATACACATTTTGTATAGAAGATGATGTTCAGATGTGCAGTTGAAATTGGTGTTAGGAATCTGAAGAGTCTGTTTTGCCAGCGGCCTTCTCCTTTCCTCCTAATGGCTCCGCAGATGTTGGTGACTATCACTCCTTGGTGGGTGCTCAGTTCCCAGGGAGGAACTAAGCTGAGTTATCTGAGGAGTGGGCAAAGCAGTACATTGAGTTCTATTTAAAGAAATTAAGTATTTCATCATGTAGCAGGTAGTTAAGCTTTTTTTTTTTTAACATTAAAAATTCTCTTTGCTTTTCTTCATCTCCATGCAACAGAAATTAGAGTGAACTCAATTCTTTGTTCCTGTTGCAGCTGGCCCTTGGTCTGGATAACTTGGTTTATATATGTCTTTTTTTAGTCTTTGTGCCCTAAGACCTAGAGACAGAATCTGGTGCCAAAAATGAAAAAAAGCATTCGGAACCAGCACGTGGTGAATCATGTTGTTCTGATTGGAAATTTTGCACACTCAGCTTCCTCAGAGTCTCTGAGAAGATCAAGCAGGCTGTGCCCATGCAGTTCTAGGAGGTGCCCTCAGATGGTAAAAGGGGGAAAGACAAACCAGCCAGTCTGAGCAGTGAGCTAACTCATCTGGTCTTCAGAGGAATCAGTGGAGGGAACATGCCCAGGGAGAAGGCCCTGACATCCTGCCAACTGTGTGTGTCCTGCCTCCCCAGGTCACTCCTTCTAACTCCTTGAGCCCTTAAGGGTCTGGCTATTGACTGCTCTCTCTAATAAATATTCCTATCCCTCCTTCACTGCCATAGCAGCCAGCTTCTTTAACCTCTCGCCTGACCTTAGCCCCTCACCTCCAGTCATACCCTTGACCCCTTTCCTGCCATACAGCCATGTGACTGGCCTCAGTTTAAACCCCCCTAGAGGAGAACATAGGCAAAACACTCTCTGACATAAATCACAGCAGGATCCTCTATGATCCACCTCCCAGAATATTGGAAATAAAAGCAAAAATAAACAAATGGGATCTAATTAAAATTAAAAGCTTCTGCACAACAAAGGAAACTATAAGCAAGGTGAAAAGACAGCCTTCTGAATGGGAGAAAAAAATTAGATCACTTTCTAACACCATACACAAAAATAAACTCAAAATGGATTAAAGATCTAAACGTAAGACAAGAAACTATAAAACTCTTAGAGGAGAACATAGGCAAAACACTCTCTGACATAAATCACAGCAGGATCCTCTATGATCCACGTCCCGAATATTGGAAATAAAAGCAAAAATAAACAAATGGGATCTAATTAAAATTAAAAGCTTCTGCTCAACAAAGGAAACTATAAGCAAGGTGAAAAGACTGCCACCAGCTTCTTTCAAGATTGTCTCCTTGCCTTTGGTTTTCAGCAGTTAATCTATGATGTGCCTACTTCCATAGTGTAAATTCCTTTCAGACTCAAAGCTACCATATTAATAACTTAATTATGGACAAAATACAAAAAATACACAAAGTCACTTAAGAATCATGAATAACTCGCTCAGGATTTCTTGAGGAGTGTGAAGACTTGAAATAAGAGGATTACACACAGCAAGTTTTCCCCTTGTACAGCTTTTATGTGAGAACAGGTCAAAAGAGCCACGAAGTAGGGTGGGTAAAATGCCAATATCCATAGTGTGTATAGACTATAGCACAAAGAACAGAAGTCCAGGCAATTTCAGCTGCTGGGAAGTCTGGAGAGAGTCCTGAAATAAAGTCAGAGTAGAGTAATTTTCAAATTTTGTGAGTGAACTCTGACTAAGTCTTTGACTGGCCCTTGAACTATGCATACAAGGAGCAGAATCAAAGAAGTGAACACATAAAAGAACTGAATTGAGATTTGAGCAGCCATCCAGAAGAAATAGTTTCCAATTTAGTTTCAATCAAATAAATTTCATTTAAAACAAAAATATCAGACTTTTTCCAAAGTCTCCAAAACATAATATTCACACTTTCCAGGATACAATCAAAATTGGCCAAAAAATAATGAACCAGGTAATTGTGACCCATTTTTAAGGAAAAAGATAATGAACAGAGATGATCCAGATTCTAGAATTAGTAGCCAAGGATTTAAAAGGAGCTGTTATAACTGTGTGCAGTGAAGTAAAAAATATATATATACTGATGGGAATACAACAGAATAACATCACATCTGAAGTTTTAAAATCACTGGATGGTTTTACCAACAGAATTAAGATGAGAGAGAAAAAGAGAAGAGAACTTAAAGATAAACCAATAGAATATATCTCACAGAAGGAGAATAAGAAATAAGATTGAAAGAAAGCAAACAAAGCTTCAGAGATCTGTGGGATAGTAAGTAGGACATACATCTTAATATCAATACACTGGATATTACTTGAACAAATTTTGAATAAATTTCACCAAGTGATAGCCAATTTTTCATAAAGAGCCAGATAGTAATTTTTGGCTCATACTGTCTCTGCTTCACCTACTTACCTCTGTGGCTATAACAGTCATAAACAATGTGTAAGCAAATGTTCATGGTTGTGTGTCAAGAAAACTTTATTTACAAAAACAGATAAGTGGTAGGATCAGATTAAGCCAGTGGGTCATAATTCATCAAGCTCTGATTTACATAATGGAGTACTAGGCATCTATTTTTTAAGAAAAATTGACAGTCTTTCTGTAACACATGGAATAATTGTCAAGAGGCCCAATAAAAAGGGCCTAACAGAGGACCATTTGAGTATTAAAATAATGACAATAATAGATTACAACACTTAGAATAAAATACATACAGAAAATGAATGAATGAATGGCAAGGAAAGAAAGCCTCCAGTAGATTGTCAACAAATGAATATGAAAGAATGATGATAGTAGAAATATCACTATTTCTTATGGCTATTATTGTAGCCATAATAAATAGTTAAATTAGACAAGAATCATCAATGGGTGCTAAAACTAGGACACATAAAATTTGGTAAATAACAAGGTATTTATTTTCATGGATCCAATATATCACCCTAAAAATTACTTACTAATTATAATGGGAAAATAATAACTTCACAGTAGAAGCCATCAGAGTACCATCTTAACCAAGTAATCAAGGTTAACAATACAAATGATGGACAAAATGACACTGTATGCTTCTTGATGAGCTTCACTGAGGAGAGCATATCTTTTTTATAGTATTCCTACCCAAAATGTATTACTTCAGTCTAAGGATAAAGCGCTGTCAGATGAACTGAAATTGGGAGACATTTCACAAAATAATTGGCCTGTTCCTTCAAAATGCCGATATCATGGTGAAGCACTCAGAGAAACTGTTTCAGAACCAAGCAGACCAAAGAGATGGCATGTGAATGAAGTGCATGAACCTGGGGCCCTGGATCAAATACACAAAATTGCTAAAAAAGACTTCTTGCAGCCATTTGCAAAATTAGATTAAGTTCTGGAGGTTATACAAGAGAATTGTATAACGTTAAATTTTCTAGTTTTGATAGCTGTACTTGAATGTCTTTGTTCTCAGAAAATGCATATTGAGGTGTGTGCCTGCGTGCTAAGTCTCTTCAGTCGTGTCCGACTCTTTGTGACCCCATGGACTGTAGCCTGCCTGGCTCCTCTGTCCGTGGGATTCTCCAGGCAAGCACACTGGAGTGGGTTGCCCTTTCCTTGACCAGGGGATCTTCCTGACCCAGGGATTGAACCCAGGTCTCCTCCACTGTAGGCAGACGCTTTACCACTGAGCCACATGGGAAGCCCAACACATCAAGTTGCCATCTTGTAACAACAGAAGGGTCTCAATAAAACTTGCTACTTCTCAACAGGAAAATCTACACAAATGTGATTTTTGATGATGCTTCATCAATCGCATTTGGAATGGAACTCAATTAAATGCACATCATTTTGTTAAAAATGTTGTTTTTAGTTTAAGTAAGTAAATACTAGCTTATTGCTTAGAAATCCTGTCAAAAATGCTATAATGAGAACTCAGTACTTTCTATAAAGTTTGGATATTGAAGGAAACTGAAAAATTATCACTAGGTGATGCTTGTGTTATGACCATATTTTCTAAAAAATTAAACTTTTTATCACTATGAAGTTGGTTTACAAATTCGGGAGTTCCTCCTGTGAAACCTGAAACTGGCTCCCCTACACAGAAGGCAAGTAAAGACTGAAGAAAGAGCACACCACTCAAGTGGTAGGTGCATGATTAATAACCAAGACTTGTCTTGGGGGGCTGCAAGATGAGTAGATCTTTGCATCCCCCTGCAAGCAAGCATCTCAAACATTTACAGAGAGGACTTGACTGGGCTCAGTCACATATATAGTCAGGTGATCTCAAGAACACATATGATCTCATGGCTGTGTCCTTGAAACACGTCTTAGTGTAGACGTGTAGCTTAGTGTAGCTTTCACACATTCCAAGGACAGGAAAGCCCAGGTTCAGTTTGAGGATCAACTGGGAGTCATGCCCTCTTGGGGATCTCTTCTAACAGAATGACCTTCCTTATCTCCATCACCAAAATTAGTAACTAGAAGTGGAGTGATTCTGTAAACAAGACAAAAGAACACACAAACTAAACTGAAATATGTAGCATTTCCTCAGATGCCAAGTGATGGTAGACAAATAATTTGTTATCAACTCCTGGAAAGAGGGCAGTTCATATTACTGGTGTTACCTGGTAGGAAAAAATGTCCAAAACTGTCACCCCCAATTACTTGGAGGACAATTTACCTAATGAGGTGCTCATTGTAAAGAAGAATTGAAAAAATGAATGTTCATAGCAAATGTTGGTTACTATTGGCTATATTTGGCAATTTGACAAGAAAGAGATGATCTCTGAACAGTATTGGAAAGTTTGTGAGCAAAAATGAAAAAGAATAGAGTTCTGAAATTCTGAGACCTGCAGGGTTAAAGGCTTCCCTGGTGGCTCAGACAGTAAAGAATCCACTGGCAATGCAGATCTGGGTTCAATCTCTGGATCAGGAAGATCCCCTGGAGGAGGGCATGGCAACCCACTCCAGTATTCTTGCCTGGAGAATCCCATGGACAGTGGAGCCTGGTGGGTTATAGTCTGTAGAGTCATAAAGAGTCAGACACAATTTAAGCAAATTAACAGGCACACACGCATGCACAGCAGAGTTAAAGAGGCTGTTGTTGGTTTTCATCCCCAAACAGTAAAACTATAAAATTGAGGAATTATTTGAGTCCCCAAAGATCTATACCTCTCAGTCTTATGTTAAGGATCAAGTCAAAGTTGTGGCCACAAGGCTTATGGTTAAAATCCTGATGGACTTAGGTGGCACAGAGTAAATCCTTTCAAGAGCAGGAAATGGCTAAGAGTGTGGGGCCCCACTGCACCCTGATCTGTGCGAGGTGTCTGCATTTATAAAAGGCAGTGAGGGAATGAGAGAGTCACGGGGATGAAGATGTAACGAAATGTGGTAAATCCAAGAAATGTGACTAGAAAAGAATGGGTATAACCAATGGTACATGAAACTTACTGGAATCAAATGGAAAGAAATTTTTTAATTTTCAGAAAATTATCAGTCAAAGGAACTATAAGTGCACAGTAGAGCTCAAACTTTAAGCTGCTGCCTCTTTGAAGACCCCCAGCAATTCAGGTGAGTGGCATCAGTGGCATCTGAGTTATACGTATTAACATATATATTTTTGCTTTTATTAGTAGATTCTATAAATTTAAATTTTGCTTGTTTCAACTATTGGTGAAGCTTAGACTGACATTCTCCACTTGAAGATTACATATTGTAAATAAATTTCACTCCTATCTTTCTCTAATAGGATTTAGAGATTTAAAATTACATTCAACTTTTTAATGCCTTCCATTAATTTTGACAAAGGTAGAGACAGAAATCTCTCATCCAGTCCCATTTATTCAACATTTCTTCATTTCCCCTCTTGAATTAAGATATATTCTTTACCATATCATAAAATCTTTAATATATTGAAGTATTTCACTAAACTTTCTCTTATATTCTTTGAATGTTTCTATTTTGTTAATATGAATATATTTGTTGTGAACAAGTAATCAAAACTTATTCAATGTTTAATAGAGAAATATCCTTTCATTCCTTTTTTAAAATGAATTTTCTTACTTTTTTCACATCTATTCTTGGAAAAAATAAATAGTAGAGAAAAACCTGTCCTTAGAGGGAAAGACAATATTGAAAATACTACATTACACTCATTAATCTGTAAATTTTAATATCAGTTTCATCACACTCTCAATAAAATTCATTGTATAATTTGAGTTAGGCCTTTGATTCATCTTAAAATTAGGTCTTCGTAAACTTTTACAATTTTCTTTACATAGGTCTTACAGTACTTGGTTAAATTTATTTCAATTTATTTTTGCTTGGTAAAGCTTTTATTATATTTTGACTGGCTATTGCTAGTATATAGGAAAGCTACTGAAGTTTCTATGCTTACCTTTAACATAACATTGTTCCAAACACATTTCTTACTCTGTAGTTCTAATAACTTTTGGCTAAAGATCTTGAAATTTTTACAGTAGACAAATATATATCATCTGTAAACTAATAGATGTATGTTCCTTTCCAAATTTTCCCTTCATTTATTTATCATGTTTTATTTAGCTTATTATAGAAGTTCTTAGCTAATAATTAGTAGTAATGATGGTAACATTTTTGTCTTATTCCCTACACTTATCTAACATGTCCAGCATTTCCCCATGTTGGTTTTGTCTGAAGTAGATCCTCTTCACCATGTTAAAGAACGGACCTGTTTACTAAGCCTTTATGAAAAAAAAAAAAAGCAAGTCAAGAAAAGTTGGACTTTTATCAGTGTGCATTTTGGATCCACTGAGATGACAATAAGTTTTGAATTTCAGACTTTTCTTAAAGGATCTTAGAGTTCATTTAATTTTCCACAAATATATTGGCTCATTTTATAGCAAAACTTGAGGTCTAGGCTGCATTTGAATGTGTCCAATTATGGGAAACTAACTAGTTACAAAGTAACTCCATCCATTCTTGACATGTCTCCATTTACTGAGCCTGAGTGACATTGATCCATAGACCAGCCATCTGCTCAACAGTCTTCTGACTACTTCCAAATCATACATCTGCTCCTCAGTTTCAATCTTACTGATAAATGTCATATAATGCCCTTGGCCAGTAGTTTACTGAAACTATTTTAATAATTCTATTAAAAGAGAGATTAATTTAGTCAAACATGACTTGTTCTAAGTGAAACCATGGTAATCACAAGTGCTTCCAAAATACCCATATGATAATGTTAGAATTTTAGATAGTTATGTTAAGCTCAAAGAAAATATTAAAACAGGTCACTATTTTAACTTTCTGTTGTAGCTGTTGAGTCACTAATTTGTGTTCAACTCTTTTGTGACCCCACGACTGTAGCCGGCCAGGCTCCTCTGTGCACGGGATTTCCCAGGCAAGAATACCGGAGTGGGTTGCCATTTCCTCCTCTAGGAGATATTCTTGACCCAGGGATCAAATCTGTGTCTCCTGCATTGACAGGCAGATCCTTTACCACTGAGCCACCATTTTAACTCTACTGCTTCTAATACTTAATATAATAAAGTTTTAAAATTTGCAGTAGAGATTTAAATATAACTGTTATATCCCTTTTACTTTAAAAATAAAGCAACTGAGGTTCAAAGATCTGGTATCTCCTGCAACTATTTCACTCAAACCAGAATTTACGGAGGACCTTTGTTCATAGATCAGGCCTTCTGAAGCTTCCAGGGTTATTGTTGGTTTGTTTGTTTTTTCCCCTGTAGATTCTCCCCTCTAGATTCTATGTGCATGAGAAGTCAAGGCTCTGGATCTCCACGTTTTGAATTATCTACATGAATTTCTGACTAAAGTATTATTTGTAGCTGTTGGTCAACTAACCCCAAAGCATTTCTCGGAAAAGCTCTTGTGCCAGTGGCTTCTCATCTGATAAACAGCAACTGCCTAAAGTCTTCCATGCAATGCTTTCTTTTTGAGTCATTAGTCATCTACTAAGGTTTTCTCAACCTTTTGTCCCTGATGCCACTAGCAATATCATTTTCTTTCCCTTTGGGCTCTTGGTTTGAGACCTTCTTGATGGCAACTCTTCTTCTTGACTTTCAAAATAGTGTTGCATTAAAATCAAATCAATCAAACAAACTGCATGTGTGTATAATGAGGTGAAAGTCCTCTCTTAATGGGCCCTTTGCCCATTGAGACACAGAGCTTGCCTTCATTTCCACATCTCAGACCTAACACTTGGTGTTCTTTTTTATTAATACCATAAACATATGCTGTACATACAACAAAAAATTGCATAGTAATGTTTTAAGCTCTGTGAAAACTATACTTTATTCTCTCAACCAACCATTTATTACTTTTTTTTAAACTGCATTCCCCAATTTTCTTCATTACTCCGATATACTACTCAACAATGCCCCACTTGATTTAAAAAATACATTAATTGGTTGGGAGGTCATCTTTTTAATGTAACTGAAGAGATAACTGCATAGGTAAGGATAAAATGCAGAAAGTTAGAGACTGAGGAGTGCTTAATAATTATATCTCTGCTTACTGGTTAGTGAAAGAGGCAGAGATAAATTAGATATCCTTTTTGAAATTATACAGTTTCAGTTAGTGGAATGATTAGAACAAAGCTTTCAGGCTTCCAGTCAAATGCTCTTTCCACCTCATCAGATATTAAACTCTTTCAGAATCCTCTAATCCTTTGTCCATCACCTTCTCCCTTCTGTGAAAACAGCCCTGGAATTTTGTTTTTTTGGTCTGGTACTAGCTACATTTCAAATAACAGAAAAAAACATGTCTTTTCTTGCAAAATGATAAATTTATATCACATTATAAGTTTACTGTAATAATTTTTTCAGTGTGAAGGTTGCTACCTGAGAATGAAAAACAGTGTTATAAGAGAAGGCACAAACAGCTCAACTAACTATGACAACACTATTAATTCTGTCTCAATTTTTGATTTCTAAGTTAAAGACTAACACTTAAACTAACACCATCAGTCATTTCTAACTTTTCTTTAGCTCACAGAATTTGAGACAGTTCAAAAATATTTGATTACTTACCCCACTATTTTTTTTTTTTTTTTCTGTGTTGTGTCTTCATTTGCGGCACTGGGGGTTTCTGTCTAGTTGAGGCATCTGAGCTTCTCTTGTTGCATAGAACACAGGCTTTAGAGTGTGCGGGCTTAGTAGTTGTGGTGGCTGGGGTCTCTACTTGCTTAGTTGCCCTGTGGCATATCATATCCTAGCTCTCTGACCAGGGGTCAAACCCTCATTTCCTGCATTGAAAGGCAGTTTCTTAACCACTGAACCACCTGCTCAGCTCAGTCGCTCAGTCATGTCCTACTCTTTGTGATCCCACGGACTGCAGCATACCAGGCCTCCCTGTCCATCACCAACTCCTGGAGTTTACCCAACTCATGCCCATTGAGTCGGTGATGCCATCCAACCATCCGGGAAGTCCTTAAATTGTTTACTATACTTGATGTTCTCAAACAGATTATCTTGGCACTATTTAATTAAACATTTATTAACTAATTTATTCAAGCATGAAAACTAGTGTTCTTATGGATAGTAATTGCCACAAACAAATTTCAAGCAGTGAACATTATCACTATGCATAATTATTAGGCAATAGTAAGAATTTTAAGCCACGGCTCCACATGAGGAGAAATCCAAAGAGATTCTTAAATCAGAAATAACGTACTTCAGAATGATGGCAATTAGTTTTTTAGAGTAAATGTTGTTTTAGTGGTCAAGACTCTTTTCTTATTTTTTCTGTACTTCATCCATCCATCCATCTATCCATTCATTCGTTCCACATACCAGTGACAAATACAGAACCAGACCCTCAGAATACAATGGTTCCTGTCTTTTCTGAGTTTTAGTTCTTAGTGTACTGGCCAAGTAAAAGCTCTAAATTTGTGACACTTTTCCCCTTCTATTAAGTTCATTGCTTTCACACTTCCAACATCCATTTTATTGTCCACCTACTTATGGGATGCAAAAGTATCTTTACAACAGAATTTCTGACTGTCTTTCTTCAATCCTTTTGCAACCAGTTTCTGATCTTTTCATATCTGGCTCCTTGCCCTGTCCATCTCCACTTAACTAACACCTGCTTGGAAAGGCCTCTTTAAACCAAATTATATTAAATAGACAGTCTCCAGTTATTATAACATCAACCTGTCTTATTTTTACTGTGACCTTTGTCTCTGATTCCTTTTCTATTTACTTGTTTAATCTCTGTCTCCTTCTCTTCCATTACATCTCTACAAGGGCTGATGGGGGCCTTATCTGGCTAGTTTGCCTCTGAATCCTAAAACGCTGCTTGGAACACAACTGGGATCAATGAAATATCTGTTGAATAAATGAATGGATTCTTAATTGACAATTGCTTGAACATCTACAGTTAGTGATTCATCCTTGTTGAGTAGTGGTTGTTTTTTTTTTTACTTCACACGTGTACGGAGATTAAGTCAGAATTTAAAACTAAGTCTTAAAATTAAAAACAGTTCTGAAATGTGGGAAACATCTGGCAGAGAAGTAATTCTGGCATTTGCAATGATGGAAGAAAAGTTTTTTCTCTGAAGTAAGCAGGTTGTTGGCCTCTATTGGTGTTATCGGAAAATGCTGGCCTATTTTGGTTGATTTGCTTAGTAACTGGGACCATCTGGCACTGGGAACACAGAATGTTGTTCATTATAAAGTGAAGAGTTATCACTTCGGGGGTAGGGAGAGGGAGAGAGAATGCCCTAAGATGAAGGCAGTATGGAGCAAGGAGAGGCTCCTGTCTTTTAAAACAGTTGAGTTCTTGGTTCTCTGTGTCTTACTTAAGAGAAGCTTCCTAGAAAGTTCTTCATTTGGATGGTTTCTAAATAAGCAGACTCTTAGGGCCCAGGGAGAAAAAAAAAACCAAAAACGTGTGTGTGGCTCCACCTACTTGAGGTTCCTCTTGGCTCTGAAAGTTGTGGCTCCACAACAGGCTTCGGCTGCTTTCTGGAACCTCGTTCCGATCCCTTTAAAGGTGGGATCATGACGGAGGGCGCGGGGGAAGAAGGCGGGAGCCGAGGGCTGGAGAGTCTCGGTTGACATAGTAACTCCAGCGCGGTCTCCCGGGCTCTCGGCTCCCAGGCTCCGCTGCCGCCCTCCGCCCCGCCTGGGCTCGCTCGGCCCGGGAGCCCCAGCCACCTCCTTGAGGGTCCCCGGCCCCGTCTGCTTGGCGCCCCGCTACGTGGCGACTGCTCCCCGGGCCCGCGGGGCAGCCGAGCGCGGAGCTCAGCCCGCGGGGCTTCAGCGCGCTCAGCCTCACCCTCGCCCCGGGCCCCTGCGCAGCGGGTCCCCGCGGGAATTACCGAGGCGGTTCCATCACGAGCGGGACCCCGACCCGTCAGTCGGGCGTCCCCGCCATGAACCAGAGCCCGGCCGCGTTCGGGCCCCGGAGGGGCGGCTCTCCCGCCGTGGCG
>SJXQ01010824.1:20959-109707 GCA_006408695.1 Aepyceros melampus | reverse complement strand
GGCGCAGCTCGGCGCTCCTGCCCGCGGCGGGCTTGGGAACCCGCGCGCCCCGCCGTCCGAACGCGCCCCGCCGGCGCCCTTCAGGAGGCGCCCGTGGGCCCCGGCCGGCCGCCGAGTTCGCAGGCGGCGGAGAAACGCCGCCTCCAGGCTCACCTCCCCGTCGCGCGCACCTCTCACCGAGGGCTCCCGGGAGCGACCTGTTACAGGTGCGCGCCCGAGAGACTCGGCAGGGGAGAAGCCCCAAAGGGAGGTGGGGGTGGACTCCGAGGAACTACGAGATCTTATTCAAAAGTCTACAGGGTTTCTTTTTTGGGAGGTAGAGGATGAGAGGCAGGGGCGAGCCGAGGACAGAAGCGGGGCGAAGTCCCCCGCCCGCCGCAGGCCTGGGCCCAGAAGTGTGGCCGGCAGAGAGCCTTTCTGTTTTCCTGCCCCTTTAGTTAACTGTGCAGTCTGGTTTCTCCACACGTCACATCATCTGTATGGGGTTTCCCAGGGAAAGCAGTTCTCAGTAGCAGTTCTGTAAGCAGCTCTAGAGGTCTCTCTGTGTGTGTGTGTGTGTCTGGGGGCGGAATAGGGGGGCAGGATGGATGGGGACACCTTCAGATCACTGTTCAGGGCTGCCCCGCGTCAAGGTCTGCTGTGGATCCTTCTCCCAGGAGGAAGTGACCCCCAGAAGATGCTGCTTGTAATTTTCCCCCTAGATAAAAGAAAAAAAAATTGTAACTCCTTCCCTTCATCTGTGTACTGTACGGTTTGAAAACATTTGCTATTCCTTTAAAAAAAAAATAAAATAGATTTCACATTTCATAAAGTTTATCCATTTAAGTTGCGCAGTTCAGTGGTGTTAGTATATGCACAGAGTTCAGGAAACCGTCACCACTAATTCCAGGACATCCTCCCCTAGAGAAATCTTATACTTTAACTTGACATTAAATTAGAAAGTATTACTGTGTCTCTTACTACAGAAATTGTCAAACTTTAATGGACACATGAATTACCTATGGAGCTTGTTAAAATGCAGATTCTGATTCAAGTAGGGTCTGCTGCTGCTGTTGCTAAATCGCTTTAGTCGTGTCCGACTTTGTCAAGTAGGGTCTAGGTGCAGCCAAAATTTCTGCATTTCCAACAATCTCTGAGAAGATGTGAACTGCTGGTCCGTGGAGCACACTTTGAGTAGCAAGGAGATATATCTCAAGAAAAGACAGAATATAAATCAATTCTGCATACTCTGAATGTAGCTACTTGCAAGTTTGCTTGGGGGGTATGCTTAAAACACATGGATTTTTTACATTGACTTAGACTTGAGCTTACCCTTAAGTCTGAGGGTTATGTTTGGTAATGTTACCTGTGAGTAAGTTAAGTAACTTATAAAAGCTATATTGCTTTTTAAAAGTTATGCTGTTCCATAGACAAAAATCTATTTTTTAAAATCATTTAATCATTCTGTAGTCATTTGTTACTTTGTGGGGAAAATTGATTTTTAAAACTTGTGGATGTATATTAGTAGTGAGAGAGGCTAAATAGTAATTCCAAGTTGTCCTGAAAAATAACCCTAATGCTTTCTTCAAATGTGGTTTCCTTCCTCGTTGACTTATCTAGTTTTTATATCATCTACTATTTAGAGAAAAAGTATTTTTCTGCATTAAGGAATCCCAGATCATTCTTAATGCATTGATAACAGAGAGATCAACAGAAATATTTTAATGTGCTTCAATTCATGATGAGCACCTCCTGTCAGGTCAAACATATGATAGCAAACTTAAGAGTGAGCCATGTTTCTGAGTAAGACTTTGGTCTTGTCCAAATCTATTACTTCCAAAAGGTTCTATAGTAACTTTTCATCACTGTTTACTCTTACAAGGTTTCTATTTTTTCCTCTTGAATAATCAAGTTACTGAAAAATCTTCACCAGTAAACATCAGCACTTCACACCTGTGATTTATGAGAAAGAATTAAGGAAAATTATTTCCTTCTGGTAGAGGATACAAATAAGCCCTTTTCTATGCTTTTGACTTATAATTTAAATAATTTCATATATTTTCCTAGAGTAGGAGGCATATTATTTTTGAAAGTTGAAATAACTAGTACACTTTAGATTTGGTTCTGCCATTATCTCAAATTATTGAGATTTTTCCCTGTAAGAATAGATTTTTGCAAATTGTCATTGCTGTGGGTTAAGTTCTATGGACTCTTGCTAAAATATTCTTTTTAATAGTTCACTTTTGTAGAAAGATTTTCTTACATATATTTATGAGGCTTTTACTACTGAAATTTGTGTCTAACTATCTTGTTTGAGAGTAATTACATATTCTCAAGCTTTAAGTGCAGTAAGTAACATTTTGAAGTTAGTATTTAGAAGAAAAAGATTCAAAATCTTCCTTTTTTCAACTTCTAGTTGAAAACAAATTAATTCAATCTATTTTAATCAATTTGTAATGGTGATTAGCAAGAAATGTCCATGTCCTAGGAGGATCCTAGAAGTTATATCAAAGAATTCCTTCATTTAGAAAGTAAATATGTCTTTAGTCCATCACTTCTGAACATGGAGAAGAATGCTGGACATAAAGCATGTTAAGTGTTTCTAAATTCTGAAGATCTGAAACAGTCCAGCTAAAATTCCTGCTTGAAATGACTGAATGATTACAAACTGTAAACTAAATCTCTGGCAAAACAGTAGACTGAGATATTCTGAAACAGACTCTTGGTTACAAACACCTAGCAGTAATGGATAAAATAATTAAAAGGATTTTTAACATGTTGCCCAATTTTGCAAGAAAAAAAAAAAAGTGATTACTATTTGCCAAAGAAAGGAAGTTGAAAGCCAGAGGATACCCTGACTGATGCTGTGGTTGCCCCAGTGGTTAGAGGTTTGGGTGACCAGGAAGTTGAGAAATGACTGAATGATTACAAACTGTAAACTAAATCTCTGGCAAAACAGTAGACTGAGATATTCTGAAACAGACTCTTGGTTACAAACACCTAGCAGTAATGGATAAAATAATTAAAAGGATTTTTAACATGTTGCCCAATTTTGCAAGAAAAAAAAAAAAGTGATTACTATTTGCCAAAGAAAGGAAGTTGAAAGCCAGAGGATACCCTGACTGATGCTGTGGTTGCCCCAGTGGTTAGAGGTTTGGGTGACCAGGAAGTTGCAGTCTAATGTCCATGTGAGGTAGAGAGAAGCTAAGGCCTTGGCCCCAGATGAGGCAGAGAGTTGGAATTGAGACATCCCTAGTCCCTGCTTAACCAGGACCCTATGTTAGTGAAAAGTTAGGCTAGAATAATATGTTGTCAGCACAGTGAGAAGAAGAAACTTTATTTTCCTCATAAAAGAAGAACTTCTAAGAGGAAAAGAAATCTTCCCTTAAGAATTTCATTCTTCAGGCCTGCACATCATGTGACTATGTTTTGCTTTTGCTTTTTATACCACCTAATTGACCTAGAAATCTTCAAATTGACAAATACCCCTGAGGCTCCTAGGAGAGTAAAACAGAAAACCATTCTGAAAGTACAGTAGTAACCACCTAGACTGCTAAGTATTTTCCAGAAAACAGCAAGCCCTGCTAAAGACATGATCGCTGTAATACATGATGAAACACACAAGGAAAAATCCACCAGACAAAAGTTAGCAGATGGTACAATCCATGAGAGGGAGAGTTAACATGAGACCTAACAGCAGTACTGGATCCTTAAAAACTAGAGATGATACTGGAGCATAAAAGAGAATATATAAAATGAATATGTGTATAGTTTTGAGGGCTTCCCTGGTGGTTTAGATGGTAAAGCATCTGCCTGCAATGCAAGGGGCCCAGGTTTGATCCCTGGGTTGGGAAGATCCCCTGGAGAAGGGAATGACTCCCCACTCCAGTATTCTTGCCTGGAGGATTCCATGGACACAAAACCTTGACAGTATAAAAGAAGACATTGAAGCCCTAACAAAGAATAAGTTATTAAAAAAAAAAAACTCACACAAATAGAAAACCTGTAAAAGAAAAATACGATTTTGAAATAAAAACTCAATGGAAGATTTAAAAGTGAAGACTAACCATGGTATAATTGATAGTAATACCTAGAATACAGAGAGATAAATAAGTGGAGAATATAAACATTAAGGCAAAAACTCCAGAAGGAGAAAATGTAGAGAATGAGATGAGGCAATATTTGAATAGATAATGAATGATAATTTTTCAGAAGTGATTCATTCTCATGTTTATGAAGTACAAGAATATTAGTGCAATGCAGAAACATAAACTTATTTAAATGTATCATATTAAAATTGAAGAACACTAAAGAAGAAACATTAAAAAATAAACCAAAATATGAGAGATTTGAATGTTTTAAAATTCAAAATATGGAAATGTACTCATACTATTTCTTGATACCTAGGTTATGCAATGTGAAGCTTGTGAGAACTATGGTTTTCTTTTATGTAAAGCAGTTTTTACTCTTGTTATTAATGTAGTTTTTTATTTTTTTAATACAAAGTAACTGCTCCATTGCTGGTAGGATCTGTTTAACCATGGATACAAACAAAAAGGGATTCCAAGGAGCATTAAATCATGGTCTCAGAAGAAACCCAAAGAGATTCTTTAATTCACATGATGAAACAAAAATGACCTTTTAAAGAAATTTTTAACGGATCACAGACCTTTTAAAATTGTTATTGACCTCAGGATGGTTTTGGATGAAACCTGTCTAATGACAAGGACTCAGACTATGAACTTTTGATTTAAGAGAGGTAACTTAATATCAGAGACCACAGATAAAGAGAATCCCCCCATTTAGCCTTCTTTTCTCCAGGCAAAATCATGTATTAATAAGGAAATGAAAAATTCAGGCTGCAGGCTAGAAAATGTTTTTCTGACATTAACTGTTGACAGAGTATAGTACATGACTCTCTTGAAGTTTGATTGAAGTTAGGGTATGGATATAGCTTCAATCAAGCTTCAAGAGAAGTTTGCAATGCAGGAGACCCCAGTTCGATACCTGTGTTGGGAAGATTCACTGGAGAAGGTATGGTCTACCAGTCCAGTATTCTTGGGCTTTCCTGATGGCTTAGCTAGTAAAGAATCCACCTGAAATGTAGGAGACCTGGGTTCAATCCCTGGGTTGGGAAGATCCCCCATAGAAGGGAACAGCTACTCACTCCAGTATTCTGGCCTGGAGAATTCCATGGACTGTGTAGTCCATGATGTGGCAAAGAGTTGGACATGACTGAGGACTTTCACAGTATCCATCAAACCTATGAATCACATTACATTTTTATATGCTTGTTATACTTTTTTCATTTTTGCCTCCATATGTCTGATAAATACGTTATTCAAACATCTATTTCACTTCTCTACACATCTTTGCTCACATATCTGTTTCTACCAGTCTGTACTGTATGCCTCCAGAGGTGGGGCTGTCCTTCATCCCTCTTCACTTAGCATTGTGTCTAGCAAAGAGAAGGTTTAAATTAATTTATTCCTCAAGAGACATGGTACTCTCCTCGGTATTTATTCTGATAAGGAATAAAGTGATGCCGGCTCTTTTCATAAAATAGCATCTGAGTCCTTTAAGGAAGGTAACAGAGTGAATGTCCACCTAGAAGGAGATACCCAGATCTATGCCAGCTGCTGGTTCGTGGAGATTCACCCTCTTCTGGGGAAGTGTCACTGATGACCTTGCCACAACACTGCTCTCCTTTTAGCTCTATCCCAGGCTCTTCCCTTCCGGTTCCTTCTGCTCACCTGAGGTAAGGCTGTATCTTCATCAGTCCAATTCAGTTCAGCTCAGTCGTGTCCGACTCTGCGAGCACACCAGGTCTCCCTGTCCATCACCAACTCCTTGAGTTGACTCACTTGTCAAATGCATAGGGATAACAAAAGAGAATTAACATACAGAGACAAACTCCCAGCTGGCTATGACTGTCTTTCCCCTCATTTGTGAAGCTTCTTAAGGAATGACGCCTCCCTAACCCCAAGCTTCATCCAGTTGGCAGAGAGTATTCCCCCACCCACCCGCAAAGACCATCACCAAACAGTCTAGCTCTTAATAGTCAGTCTTAGCCCAGATGGATAAAGGAATACCACCCACTCCTTTTACCCAGTGTAAGATATGCCTTTCAAACTCCCATTTGTTTTTCTAGTTTGTCTTTCCTTCTTTCCTGGATCATTGACATTAGATATGTTTAATCCTTTAAACAGAGACCCCACCACTTACCCCCACAGGTATGACTTCACTTGTGGACCCGCAGGGGCAGTTATCTGAGAACACAACCACCCAGCAGCTGTAAAAGGGATTTCCAAATAAAAGCAAGGGTCTCATTTCCTTATAAAAACACACTTATCAAAAAAAACATAAAATCCATCAAAGGAAGTATGTGTGATATCATGATTTCTTATAATATCACAAACATATGTAGTTGTTTAGAAATCAGAGAATCTTAGTATCTATTATGTCCTTTGAAAAAAAAAATAGTATCCATAACCATAAAGCAAAAACCTGGACCTTGGTTAAGAGTTTGCAGTTTGGAAGCTGCAAAGCAAGTGTGAAAATCACCTTTGGCTCTGCTTCCTCTTCTTCGTTTAGCAATCAACATCTCCTCTAGCTGCCATTTGGATTAATGGTGGATCTCTTTCAGTTGACTACTTTGAAGGATTATGTTCTGCAGGACAGAAAGCAGATATTTTTTTCTAAATCTCCCTGGATTGAAGTAATCAACATCTGCTGATAAACAGTTTATTGTAATAAAATGTTATTAGGGTCTCAGCACTGTGAGTTGTGGCGTTATTGCCAGATGTGCTGAAATGCACACACTTGTTCTGTAACAGAATGTTTACCTCTAGGAAGACCTTATATAGTTTTTTGTTGTTTTTTTTTTTTTTCTCTAGACAGTTATGTTCCTTGAATTTTAAGAAGTTAACTTCATAAGGCAATTCATCTTTGCCTCTTAGAAAGTAAATCATAAAAGGAAAACATTTTCTTGAGTCCATTCTTCGTTTTCAGCCTCTGTCATAAAAAAAATGCTAAATATAATTGGATCCAGTTGGGTAAAATTACCATTTGTGATTGCTCTTTGTTTAGGAGTCATCTGCTGGGTTTTAGTACATGGAGAAGTGCTCATCTGTATGCCAAATTTCAGTTAAACTTGTATATCTAAAACTTGGTATGCTGTTGAAGACCCTTAAGCAGTTGGAATGGACTGAATCACATTTCTTATAGAATGTCTGTTTGGAGCAGGGTATAGAAATGACACATGCTGTTACAATGAAACGATGATACCCAAACAACACATGTCGTTGCAGCCTAATTGTTCTCAGTCCCATTCTAGCAAATCAGTTGGACAAAGAGAAGCAATGGTGTTGACTAGAATTATTTACAGGCCCAGCAAGTTGCTGTTTCTGTAGAGGACTTTTCTGTAAACTATTTACATATATTTTGAGGGACTACCATTTTTTGAATACCTACTCTGTAGCAGATCCTTTTCTAATTGTCATACAAATGTAATTTGCTCTTCAAGGGAACTACTTGGCTATTTTTAATGTCCATTTTATAGATGGCCGATGCTGAAGTTTAGAGATGTTAGACAATGTTTAGAAAGTTACATAGCTGGCAAGTTGTTGTCAAGTGGACAGTAACAAAATGCATTTTAGATAGTGCAGGCTCATGGAGGAAGGGCTGACTGGTTGCAGAGTCTCCTCTCAGCGTCCTGATAATCATGCCTGCACCCACCACAGCTGGCTACATTGTGGGTGTGCTCTGGGAGTGCACTCATCACTCCTTGTCTCCTCTTTGATAGGCACTTGAGAAGCCACAGGTTGGCTCTGATGCACTGAACCAAGATTCCTGACCTTGCTCCTTTTATCTATGTTATACTCTGGCAGGAAAAGAAGACAGGAAGACAGGTTATGAATAGCAGAAATAAGTATGTTTCACTTCTACCTCTTCTCTCTGTTGAAATCTTAATCACCTATGAAGGTCAAGCTTTATATTCCACTAATTCATTAATCTGTTTATTCATTCATCTTTGTCCTTATGTGATTATGTTGCCTAATAATAACAATAGCAGCTAGATTTATTAGGGGTTTCTGTGTGCTAGGCCCTCCTCTAAGTGCTTTATAGCCTTTAATACTCACAGCAAATCTATGAGGTATGCACTTTTATAATCACTGTTTCACTGATATTTTATTGATAAGAAAGAAGGAAAAAAAGCAACCACAGCAATGAGAGGATAACTTGCCAAGGATTACACAGCCAGTAGTTGACAGAAAGAAAGGAAAGAACAGAAGATTCTTTTTTTTTACACTTATCTAGACAAACAGTGAAACTAGGTTTTAAATAACTGCCAATCTTTGTCACCAAAGGAAGATTAATAATGCATCAAAGCTAGGTAATCCATAAATTACTAATTTTACCAATGGTCCACAAGCTGGTTATGACACTTTAAAGGTCACAAAAGATGAAACTTTCTTTTGGTCTTGATTTCTATCAAGTGGATAAATTGCTTCTGTGCTATAAACCAGGTTGTATCAGAAAAACTGACCTGACTCAAAGGGTAGTGTGATACTGTGGATTTATTTCATTGCAGGATATGCATAATTTTTAAAGCATTTTACATGGTATTCATCTGAAAGTATATATTGCCAGAAATCAATTACAGCATGAATAGCTATGTTAAGATTGATTGCCTTTTCAAGGCAGATTTCATGTTTCAGTTACAGAAACTCTGCTTATGCATAAGGAGCATTTTGCCCTGACATGGGTGGGTCAGCACAAAACCCTTGCACAAAACTGGGAAGCGTTCTCTTCTTGGGAATTACTAAGAAAATTATCTTGAAAGTTATAATAAGAATTGGAGATGATGTGATTTCTAAAACTCTTTTAAGGTTTCTTTTAGGCAGATAAACTGTTACAGTAATAATACAAATAAGCTATATCTGTGTTAACCTTTTTGAAACAATTTTGAATTGAACAGGTTGAAGGATGGCAGTGGTTGCTATGAACAGCTGATTCCTGGACACTGTAAGAATCCTCTCCTCTTCCCAGGAAAATGTTTTCTGCAGGACCCCTTTTCTTGGAGGAGCATTCAGGGCCAGACAGTATTCTTTCTTGAATAATGCATTCATTTCTTTCAATGAATGTTTATTAAGCTCCTTTAATGGGCCAAGTTCCATATTAGAGAACTCTGGATATCATATTTCATAGAGTCCAAGGTTCTATCAATTTTAACCTATCCTGATGTTTTAGATGCCTTTGAAATGCAAGAAAAGATGATATCAATTACATTATACCTTAGATTTTTATATAATAACTATTGAACTATATCTTTGTACTAATTATGGGCTTTCCTGGTGGCTCAGTAGTAAAGAATCTGCCTGCAGAGCAGGAGATGCAAGTTCAGTCCCTGGGTCAGGAAGATATCCCGGAGAAGGAAATAGCAACTCGCTCCAGTATTCTTGCCTGGGAAATCCCATGGACCGATGAGCCTGGTGGGCTACAGTCCATGGGGTTGCAAAAAGTCAGACGTGACTTGGTGACCAAACAAGATTAAGGTATAGGTTTGGGTCATATATAACTCTTATGCACATAACTCTTATGCACATACGGAAAAAGAAAGTCTAAACAAAATGAATTTAGTTAAAGTTCTACTAAAGCTTCTTAACATTAAGAGATGCACTTTCCTGAGCCAGTTTCAACTCAGAATTTTCAATATCAATGTTTCTCCACACAGTCTTATCCTCTGTGCCAAAAACATATGGTAATGCAGCATTTCTTTAAAGAATCCAAAGAAACCAAAGCTTTTGTTTCTAGGCAGTTAAGCTAGCTTTGCAATTATATATGTTCAGCCCCTAAGTTGTGTCTAACTCTGCAACCACATGGACTGCAGCATGCCAGGTTTCCCTGTCCTTCACTGTCTCCTGCAATTTGCACACACTCATGTTCATTGAGTTGGTGATGCTGTCTAACCATCTCATTCTCTGTCGTCCCCTTCTGCTCTCAATCTTTCCCAGCAATGGAGCCTTTACCAGTGAATTGGCTCTTTGCATCAGGTGGCCAGAGTATTAGAGCTTCAGCTTCAGCATCAGTCCTTTCTAGTGAATATTCAGGGTTGATGTCCTTCAGGATGGGCTGGTTTGATCTCCTTGCTGTCCAAGAAACTCTCAAGAGTCTTCTCCAGCAACACAATTCGAAAGCATCTATATTCTTCAGCACTCAGCCTTCTTTTTTGTCCAATTCTCACATCTGTACATGACTACTGGAAAAACCATGGCTTTGACCATATGGATCTTGGTCAGCAAAATTATGTCTTTGCTTTTTAATACACTGTCTAGATTTATCATAGCTTTTCTTCCAAGGAGCAAGTGTCTTTTAATTTCATGACTGCAGTCATTGTCAGCAGTGACTTTGTAATTATATAGAGCTAGACTATTTTGACTTAGCAGTTCCTGAATGTTGCTAAACAAATGTGATTCACAACCATTTCCCATGTATAATCCATCCTCCCCGATATATGCATATACATACACGTATTAGTTTCTCAGTCTTGAGAGGTATGCTAATCTATTGTTTCCAAGATTTATTTTCAAGCCACTGTCATCCATTTTGCAATTTTGGAGCCATTTCTTTTAATTCTTACACAGACACTGGCAATGGAAAATTATCATGGTAATAATTGATATTTGACTAGCAGCAATTTCAAGAAGGCTATATGATGACATGTTCTATTCCAGAGAAGTTGAAGTAGGAGAAATATATGTCCTAGAATCAGTGAAATTTGATTTTTTTTTCTAGGCATCATACAATTTTGTGAGACTTTGCTTTTAGGCTACCATGTTTTCATCTTAGTCTTTTAAAGAATACTACAATATTAGAGTCTTATATTCTTGCAGCTTAGGTCATTGAATGAATTCTAAGAGTTTTGTGATGTATATTTTATTTGATCCCTAACATTGTGCTTGTTAAATATTTTTAAATAATCCTACAAACAAGAAAATATGAATATAATGCAAGTATTTTGCATTATGTTGATAGACCACTCATGGGGATTAATCTTTTTTGTTTTTACTCTAATGGCAAGAGGAAAGATACTTGAGTTTCTATTTGTTTAAGTTGAAAAAGTTTATGAAAACTGAACTTCCTGAGACCAAAACTCATTACATTCAGGAAAGTTTTAAATACATAAATGAAAAGAAAATCTAGCTTACAATCGAGAAAGTGAAGAAAGAATGGTTAAATAAAATGATCTAAAAATTACATGTTAATTATAATGCAACTTTATTTGAATCACATTGTGCCTGGGCAAAATTTACAATGTCATTTAGTTGAGTTTCATGGCAGTATGTCTTCTTGAAATTTGATTGGTTATTCTCAGATTATATTGCAACCTAACTCAGACTTAGACAACTTCCTTGGTCTGTTTCCTACATGTAAGTGTCTGATATACCCTCAACAGAATAGTGTTGCACACTGACTGATGTGAACACAGAAAATATGTCAGCAGCCTTTTGTCTAAACATGCACCAGATGATGGGGATGAAAAAATGTTTTTATCAGTGGTTTAATAATCTGGATATATATTAAACTCAGTTCAGTTCAGTCGCTCAGTCATGTCCAACTCTGCGACCCAATGGACTGCAGCACACCAGGCATCCCTGTCCATCACCAACTCCCGGAGTTTTATCAAACTCATGTCCATTGAATCAGTGATGCCATCCAACCATCTCATCCTCTGTCATCTCCTTCTCCTCCCACCTTCAATCTTTCCTAGCATCAGGGTCTTTTCAAATGAGTCAGTTCTTCAATCAAGTGGCCAAAATATTGGAGTTTCAGTTTCAGCATCAGTCTTTCCAATGAATATTCAGGACTGATTACCTTTAGGATATACTGGTTGGATCTCCTTCCAGTCCAAGGGACTCTCAAGAGTCTTCTCCAACACCACAGTTCATAAAGCATCAATTCTTTGGTGCTCAGCTTTCTTTATAGTCCAACCCTCACATCCATACATGACTACTGGAAAAATCACAGCTTTGACTAGACAGACCTTTGGTGGCAAAGTAATGTCTCTGTCTTTTAATATGCTGTCTAGGTTGGTCAGAGCTTTTCTTCCAAGAACCAAGCGTCTTATAATTTCATGGNAAAAAAAACAACCCCAGTTGCTGACCTCAGTGGCTCTCGACGCTGCCTGGCAGGTCGTGTGTTTTTTCGTGTCCTGTTATCTTTCCTGCTCACTGAGATGACAACTCCGTGCCTTCTCCTCTCTCAGTCCTCCATTACCTCCTTCCTCTCCCTCACCCTTGCCTGATGACCTCGCTTCTCACCTTGCTGAGAAAACGGAGGTATCCGATGAAAACTCCCATCCCCTGTGCTACTTGCACCTGTGCCCATGTGTACCCACCTCTCCAGTAACTACAGGAGAACCATGCCTGTACCCCACGAAGGACACCTCCCCACTTGTGAGCAGATCCCATTCTCTCGTCCCTCCAGCAGGTGGCCCAGCAGTCCCCCGCTCTCGCCTGTATCATCTCATTCCCTGTCTTATGGGATCATTCCCATCGGAACACTAACATACCAGTGTTTCTCCCACCTCAACTTCACATCTCCTTCCAATTTTTGCCCCATTTTTCTTTAAACAAACTCCTTAATTAAAAAAAAAAAAAAGTTGGCCATGATCACTGCCTCCAGCCATTCTTCATTTTCTCTTGAGCCATCATTCCACCAGATGCTGCTCTCAAGGTCACTAGTGCTAACACACTAACTCTTTCATGATCCTTTTTTTGACCATTTCTGCTTTGACTTGACTCCGCTCTCCTGGAAACACTTGTTCATTTGGCTCCCAGGATCCCATCGGAACACTAACATACCAGTGTTTCTCCCACCTCAACTTCACATCTCCTTCCAATTTTTGCCCCATTTTTCTTTAAACAAACTCCTTAATTAAAAAAAAAAAAAAAGTTGGCCATGATCACTGCCTCCAGCCATTCTTCATTTTCTCTTGAGCCATCATTCCACCAGATGCTGCTCTCAAGGTCACTAGTGCTAACACACTAACTCTTTCATGATCCTTTTTTTGACCATTTCTGCTTTGACTTGACTCCGCTCTCCTGGAAACACTTGTTCATTTGGCTCCCAGGGCCCCATATCACCTGCTTCTCCTCCGGCCACTTCTCTTTAGTGTGGCGGTTCCACTCTATGTGTGTGCCCAGTAGAAACAAAAATATGTGTTCACAGAAACATTTGTACATCAGTGTTCATAGCAGTATTTTTTATAACAGACCCCAAATGGGAACAACCCTAATGTCCATCCACTAACCAATGGATAAGTAAGATGTGGTTAGTCCATACAATTGAGTAGTATTAGACAGAAAAAAATAAATGAATTACTAATACAGGCTGTACAATATGGTTGAAACTTGAAAACATTATGCTAAATGAAAAGCCAGTCACAAAGGACCCTCTATTGTATGGTTCCATTTATATAAAATGTCCAGAATAGACAGATCTATAGATGCAGAAGGTAGACTAATGATTACCCAGGGCCCCAGGAGATGGGGATCACGAAGCAATGATGGCTAAAGGCAGTGGATGTTTCTGGAGGTGTAAGGAAGTAACATTTTTTTCAAATACTTATTTGTCTGCACCAGGTCTTAGTGGTGGCACACAGGATCTTTAGTTGCAGCGTGTGGGATCTAGTTCTGTGACCAGGGGTTGAACGGGGGCCCCTTGCATTGGAAGCGTGGATTCTTAGCCACTGCACCACCAGGGAAGTCGCTGGAGGTGTGAGGACAGTGTTTGATTGTGATGATGGTTGCACACTTCTGTGAATATACTAAAAGCCACTGAATTGTACACTTCAAATGGGATGATAATGCATCATATATCAGAGCTGTTTTTTTTTTTTTAAAGGAGAACCTGTTTAGAGAGTGTTAGATAAGCTTGTTTTAAAATTGCTGTGCACAGTTGACTTTTTAGCTTTTGAGGGTGGATCTTTAAATAGAAAAAAATAATTTAGTACTAAATCTTGAGAGTTTACCAGATGGCCAAACTGCCTTATACAGTTAGGAGTAGAAAACTACCAACAACTGAAAGCTATTTCCATTCACTCACTCTGACTGAACAGCTAAGAATTCCAAAACCCTTTATGATTTTGTAATTTTAGTTCCCTGGAATAATATATCTACTACTAATACTATATATTATAAGCCTAGGTAAAGTAATAAAAAAGATGACTGTACCTGGACTTGTCAGATATCTAATCCACTCATGGAAGTTCATGTGTAGTTTTTCAAAACTGTAGCACAGTTTAATCGAAGTGTTTTTTTTAACCTACTGCTCTATTGCATCACGAGACTACATGCATGTTCTTCTCATCAACATTTTCTAATGCACAAGGTGCCCTTAATATGACTTTAGTTCATGTGGCTTGAGTATTTTGTTCAGGAATCTTATTTCAAGTTTGCTGCTTGAGTTTTAAAAATGTATCACAAATGGAAGTTATTAAATAAAATTTCTTTATCATTACAAGCACCCTCTAAGATGTCTGATTCTGGTATGGGTAGAGAGCCGAGTACGTTATTTTTCACAGATTCAGGGATCAGATTTTCTGTATTTTTATTTTGCATTCACCAACATAGAGACATCTTTTTTCTACTTGACTCTAAAAACAGTGGTAAAAATTAGTAGATCAAGTCAATTGCTTTCCTATATACTAGCAGTAAACATTAGAATTTGAAATAAAAAACACATCACCACTTACCTTAGTACCAAAATAAAAGTTGAATTAGGTATAAATTTAGCAAAATATGTGCAAGGTCTTAATAAGGAAAAGTGTAAAACTCTGATGAGATAAAGTCAAAATCTGTCTGGATAGTCCATGTTCATGGATGAAGAGACTCTGTTGATAAAATGTCAATTTTTCCCCAACTTTATAGATTCTCTGCATTCCCAATCAGAATCCCATCAAGTTATTTTCTGTATCTTGACAAACTGATTCTAAAGATTTTTGTGGAATGGCACAACACCCAGAATAGTCAACACAGTATTGAAAAAGAAAGAACAGAGTTGGAAGACTGACACTTCTTGATTTCAAGACTTACCATAAAGCTCTAGAAATCAAGATGGTATTGGTGAAAGAAGAAATAAACATATCAGTTGAACAGAATAGACTCAAATAAATGGTGAACTGATCTTTAAGGAGCAAAGGCAATTTAATGGAGAAAGGATAGTCTTTTCAACGAGGATGCAAGGGTGCTAGAACAACTGAACAATTACACGCAAATGTATATATATTTAACAGGCCTCACATCATTCACAAAATTAACCCAAAATGGATCAGAAACCTAAATGTGAAACAAAAAACTATAAAACTTATAGAAGATAATATAGAAAATCTAGGTGACCTAGTGTTCAGCAATGAATTTTTATACAGTTCCAAAAGCATGAAAGAAATAAGATGGACTTAAAATTTTTTTAATTACAAAACTTCTCTTCAAAAGGTAATGACAAGACAGCAGGCCACAGACTAGGAGAAAATATTTTCAGTAGACATATCTCCTGAAGGACGTGTATACAAAATATACAAAGAATTCCTAAAACTCAACATAACAACCCATAAATTAACATAACAACCCATAAATAAACCCAATAGTTTATTCATGGCTAGTGAGAAATGCAAAACGGTATAGCCTCTTGGAAAAACAGCTTAGCAGTTTCTTACAAAACTTAATATAGGTTTACCATACATTCCAGCAATTGCCCTTCTATATATTTACCCAATTTATGTCTACACAAAGACTCCCATGTGAACATTTATGTCAGCTATATTCATGATTGCCAAAAATTTGAAGCAACCAAGATACCCTTCAGTAAATGGCTGGATAAACTATGGCACATGTATATAATAGAGTGCTTTCACTCTTAAGAAAAATAATCTATCAAGCATGAAAAGATAGAAAGGAACCTTAAATATGTATTACTAAGCTTCCCTGGTGGCTCAGAGGTTAAAGCGTCTGCCTCCAATGCAGGAGACCCGGGTTCAATCCCTGGGTCGGGAAGATCCCCTGGAGAAGGAAATGGCAACCCACTCCAGTATTCTTGCCTGGGGAATCCCATGGACTGAGGAGCCTGGTGGGCTGCAGTCCACGGGGTCACAAAGAGTCGGACATGACTGAGTGACTTTACTTACTTACTTACTAAGTGAAAGAATCCAATCTGGAAAGATTGCATGCTCTGTGAGTCCTATGTGACATTCTACAAAGGCAAAACTAGAAGGACAGGAAGATCAGTGGTTGCCAGGAGTTTGTTAGGGAGGGAAGAAGGGTGGGATGAAGAGGTGGCTGACAGATGTTTATGGTGGTAAAACTATTCTGTATAATAGTGGGTATATGACATTATGCAGTTTGTTAAAACCCATACAGTGAACCCACATGTGAACTGTGGACCTCAGTTAATCATATACTGATATTGGTTCTTCAGTTGTAACAAATGTAGCACAGTAACATAAGATGTTAATAATAGAGGAAACCTTTGAGGGGAGTGAAGGGGACATAGAAACTCTGTACTTTCTATGCAGTTACTTAGCAAAGCTAAAATTGCTCTAAAAATAAAATCTTTTAAAAAGAATGATAGTAAAAAAAATCATTATAATTTAACATGTTCTAATATCAATTACATTAAACTTAAGCCAGAAGTCAAGTTCTTTGTGCTTGTACAAAACTTAGTGTACTTTGTTCTTCCTTTCCTTCCTTTTTCCTTTTTCTTCAACCTCTGTCTATTCAGATGCTTTTCAATTTGAACAGAAAGTTCACAAATAAAATGCAAATGACTGTTAAGCATATAAATAGATACTTAACACTACTGAGTAAGAAATGCAAAGTGAAACTAAACTGAAACATAGGTTGTCACCTATCAGACTGTTGGAAATCCTCAGAAGGGATAGTATTCTGAGTCAGCCTGCTGCAGAGGAGCAGGCACCCCCATACTCAGCTGCTGGAAGTGCACGCTGGCTCAACACCACACAGGGAGCAGTTTGGAACAATCTACTTAAACTACAATAACATATATCCTTTGAAAAACTAGTCTACATTTTGGAATTTATTCCACAAGTATAGTTGCATATGTACAAAATAAGAAATATATGGGGATATTCATTGCAGTATCCCTAATAATAACAAAATACTGAAAATAACATAAATGTCCATCACTGGTTCAGTAAATTAGGGATGCTTTCTATGTAGAAATATGAAAAGAGCTCCAATAATAATACTATAAAAATAAAAAGCAGAACACTATTGCTGTATACTTTTTTTGTTAAGATGAAGAATAACGATAATATAGTCCTATTTGCTTGTGTTGACCTGGGGGAAAAAAGTGACTAAGAACATAAGAGCTGTGAGCTGAGATTGTCCAGTGTCTTACTGAGGACTACGGCCCAGGGATAGGCCCTGGGATAGCCCGGAGAAACTGTTCTGAAGAAGTAAGGGAGGAGGCCAGCGTGATACCAACCAGAGTTCTTGGCCTTCTCCAAACAATAGAAATTCAGGCAAGGCTTTACTGGGACTCATACTGCAGGTGAAAGTGAAAGTGAAGTCGCTCAGTCGTGTCCGACTCTTTGCGACCCTGTGGACTGTAGCCCACCAGGCTCCTCCATCCATGTGATTCTCCGGGCAAGAATACTGGAGTGGGTTGCCATTTCCTTCTCCAGGGGATCTTCCTGACCTAGGGATCGAACCCAGGTCCCCCACATTGCAGGCAGATGCTTTAACCTCTGAGCCACCAGGGGCATAGCAAAAACACATAACAGGTCCCCTTGCTTACTCCCTGACGCTGGGAGGAGATCTGTTTCCTTGTGTCGGGTAAGGGTAGGGTTATGCCCAGGAGTTGGGCCAGAGGGGTTTGCCCACCCCTTTGGTGGTGGTGAGTGTAAGGGGAAAGTGCAGTAACCTGCTTTTGCTCCCAACATCCTGTTTTTGCTCCAGTTTCTTCATAAGTGGCATTTGAGTTTTTTTGGTCTTCTTGTGTCTTATTGTCCATAAGTTTCCCCAGCTGCACATTCATGCAGTTATTTTTAAGCCGTTATAGATTCTTTGTGTTTTGTTGCTTGGAAACATTTGTTCAGGTGCAAATATTACAGCAAAGGGTCTCAGGTCACAGGTCCCAGCCTGTCTTAAGCATATAGGCAATCTTGGCTATGGATATGTGTAATCAAGCACACATCTTGTTAACAAGGTTGTTGCTAGTCACAGGGAACATATATTTTAGTTCATGGTTTTAATGCTTGAATGCAAGAACCCGAGTTCATAAAAATTCCTCCTGAAAATATCTATCTGAAGGTCTGTTCTGTGCCATTCTTTTCAGGGTGTGTTGAAGGTCAGTGACTGCAGTGGCAAATGAATTCATTCTTGTAGAACAGGGTGGTGAGTGACCTTCTGTAGTTGGCACTTTATCAGTGGCCCCTGAGCACAGCATGACCCTTGGCAGACAGAGGCGAGAGCAAGAAGGAAATTTTTCACTATATACATCTCTACCCCCAACCATAGAACTGTATTATCTTCAAATAGGTATTTCAAAAGACAAAAAAAAGTTAAAATGTTCACATTTATGGTAAACTCAGAATAGCCAGGAAAAATTGCTTTTTGCTATTATCAAAGCTTGCTGCTGCTGCTGCTAAGTCACATCAGTCATGTCCGACCCTGTGCAACCCCATAGACCAAAGCCCACCAGGCTCCTCTGTCCCTGGGATTCTCCAGGCAAGAATACTGGAGTGGGTTTCCATTTACATTATTATTATTTGCATATGAAAATTCCTCTCTTGGGAAAGCTGTTAAAGTTAAGTTTTAATTGTGAGGGGACTTTAATATTCCCAGTGAAAATCTGACTTTGCTGAAAAAATAAGTTCAATTTTTTTTTAACTTTTCTAACAATAATGTTCATTAAGAAAAAAAGTAGCAAGCTAATATTTCCTCTAAGACAGTGTGTCAGTGGAAAATGTAAAGTTTTATCTTTGGTCTGTTTTTTAAATGGGTAACTATAAAAAGTTCTAGTCCTTTTCTTTCACACCAACTCCCTGTTCAGTCCTATGAAGTTATTTCTCTTTTAAAGCAGACTTTATTTTTTTCCTCCTCCTCTTTCTTCTACATCTACTGCCTTTATGCAATTGCTTTTCTCTTTTCCTTGCTCTGGCAAAGATATAAAATGTTCTGTTAAGGCAACATCTATCAAACAATAGGATATTGCTGGTAAGTTCTACAAGGAGTAGGCATGGATGCTATATCCTAATGAGCCTTGGGAAATGGAAGATGGAAAGCATCCCTTGCTTCATGAACCACATGCAGTCTTGAGCCCTAATGAGTAGTGTTCTTGAGGGCTATCTATATGAATTATTTGGAGTTCTCCACAAGGGAGATCTGCCTCTTCTCCCCATTTAGTTATTTATATGCATTAGTGGTCATTTATATGCATTAGTAGAGGCTCATGGATGCATCTGTGTGTCTGTGCTCAGTTGTGTCTGACTCTTTGCGACCTGCCTGGACTTTGTAGCCTGCCAGGCTCCTCTGTCCCTGGGATTCTCTAGGCAAGAATACTGGAGTGGGTTGCCATGACCTCCTCCAGGGGATCTTCCCAACCCAGGGATTAAACCAGCATCACCTGCACTGGCAGGTGGATTCTTTACCACTGTGCCACCTGGGAAACCCAGGCTCCTGGATTTTTATTTTGTATTTTGGGTGATCGTACACTACTACTTTATTTTCTTGCTCACATTGTTCCAGCTTTGGCCACTGGGGGCTCTCTTGATTGGCTCCTGAGTCCCTTCCATGTGTACCCATAGTGTGTGTGTGTGTGTGTGTGTTCTTTTTGAGCACTCTCCTTATTTTCTGCCACTAAAAGATGTTCCAGTCTCATATTATGTATCTCTTGCCCAGTCTTAGAATCAACCAGTTCACCAAGAGACTCAAGGATTTTATTTAAAAATTGGAGAATGGTATTAGACATTAAGAACGGCATGCATCCCTTTATTTTTAACCTTTCTTGAGTCCCTGTATGTAAGATGGGTTTCTTGCAGATAGCGTATAGGTAAGCCTTATTTTGTATCCTCTCTGATATCCTCTGTCTGTAACTTGTATATTTAGATTGTGCATTTTTAAAATGATTATTGATGTAGTTGGATTAATATCTAACCATGTTGTTCAGTTTTCTCTTTCTTACAGGTGTTATTTTTTCGGCATTCTGTGGTTTTAATACTTAAGCATTTTATATGATTCCATTTTATCTCCTCTCTTAGCCTGACAACTGTGCTTCTTTTTTAAAGAAATCATTGTAGTGATTGGCATAGAGTTTAAACTCATCAAGTCCACCTTCAAATAATACGATACCACCTCCTATGTGGTGTAGTACATATATACCTTATAATAAAATCTTCCCAATTCATCCCTCTTGTCCCTTAAAACATAGCTGTCACTCATTTAACTTATCCATGTTCTATAATCATCCAGTAACAGTTACTGGTTTAAACAAACTGTTATCTTGAGATGAATTAAAAATTAGAAAAATAAAGTGTTATATTTTACTGCATTTATTCCTTCTCTGACACTCTTTCTGTAGATCCGTGTTTCTGACCTACAGTCGTCTTCCTTCTGTCAGAAGAAGGAACATTTGCTGCAGGGCAGGTCTGGTGGCAGTGCGTAGTCATTCATATTCCACCTTTCTCCCTTTCTCTCAGACTTCTAGAGTATTAACTTCTGAAATAACGGAGTTTTTACCTCTCCTTCACTTTTGAAAGATAGTTTCACTGGATGTAAACGCTAGCTTAGTGGGGATTTCTTTCCACACTTTATTTTTTGACCACACAGCTTGTGGGACCTTAATTGCCCCAACAGGGCTTGAACCTGGACTCTGGGCAGTAAGAGCTTGAATTCCTAACCGCTAGACCACCAGGGATTCCCTTTTTCCACACTTTGAATATTTAGCTTTTTTCTCTTCTTGCCTTCATTGTTTCTGATGAGAAAGGTGTGCTATTTTATTCTTGTTCCTTTAAACGAAAGCTGGGTTTTTTTTCCCTCAAGATTTTCTCTTTGTTTGCAGTCTTCTGCAGTTTGTATATGATATGACTAGGTGTAGATATTGTAGTACTTACCAGCTTCATGTTTTATGAGCTTCCCAGACCTTTGATTTGGAGTCTGTCATTAATTTTGGAAAGTTCTCAGCCATTATTTCTTCAACTATTTCTTCTTCTCCATTCCCTCCTTGATGTCACAGTTATGCACATGATACACCTTTTAATATTGTCCCCCAGGGAATGACTATTTTCCTTTTTCCTCCCATTCTTTTTCTCTTAGCATTTCAGCGTGGAAAGTTTCTTTTGACCTATCTCAAGATTGCTGGGTTTTCCTCAGTTGTCTCCTGTCTACCTATGAGCATATCGAAGGCATTCTTCATTTCTGTTAGTGTTTTTTATTTTTAGCATTTCATTTATTCCTTAGATTTTCCATTTCTTTGCTTACATTATCCACCTGTACTTGCACTTTGCCTACTTTTACCATTAGAGCCCTTAACATATTAATCATAGTTATTTTAAGTTCCCTGCCTGATAATTCCAAAATCTGTTGTAGCTGGTTCTGATGGTTTCTTCAGAGTGTTTTCCTTTCCTTTTGGCATGCCTTGTAATTTGGTGTTGAAAGCTAGACATGCTTTAGTTGGGCATCAGAGGCGGTCGGTAGGCCTTTAATCTAAGAATGTGTTAGTCTGGCTAGGAGTTGGGCTGTATTCCTTGTTTACTATGGCTATAGGTGCCACAGGCTCTACGTTTCTCTAATAGCCTTGTGTTGGTCTCCCCTCTTTACTTTGGGCTTCCCTGTTTTCCTCCTCGGAGAGTCTGTGTCTTGCAGCCCATGTAACTATAATTCACTTTGGTTATGCTGGAACCCTGTTGGTGTGTGATAACATGTTGGGGTGGGGACACATTCTGTAACCTTCTGATTAAATCTGTCTTTTAGGGGGGCACTCTTTCAGGACAAGTAGCTTTTCCATCCACTTCCTTCCCCTTCCCTGCCTGCAGAGTTCTCAGTCTATTTCCTTGAAACCCTGACCTCTGTTGACTATGTTATGCTTTTGTTTTTATTTCTCCCTCAGTGAGGCAGGAAGGCTGGAGGGGGCTGGAGCAGGGAGGATTTTCCCTATTCCAGTTGAAATCAAGTTTCAGAATTTTCCCTAGCTAAGTCTTTACTCCTGGAGAGTAAGCCATTGTTATGGAGACAATTCTGAACGGTATTTCCTCCTGCCTACTCCTCTGCTCCTGCAAGACCCATGAGGGGATCCTGCTTGTACCCTCGCTATGGGAACCTGGTTGAGTTCCTGGAGTGAAAGCTTGTGAAAGTGTGCCCCCCCCCCCCCCCACCAACAAGACAACAACCCTTAGGGCTTTCTGGCTTATGCTAGTCCCACTCCACCACTAGCAGCTCATCCAGATTACCAGTTGAGGGTTCCTGCTTGTTTACGGCTCCTGCAGCTTCTGCTTCTAGCTGGGTGGGTCTTGGTTGACAGAGTTCTCTAGATGCACCTGTCTCTCCAGGTTTTTATGGTGGTGGTTTGTCCTCACTTCTCAGGTCAAGAAAGTCATTAATTTTAAGTCTGTCCAGCTTTTTCTTGTTGTATTGACAGGAGTGACATCTTCCAAGCTCTTTACATGTTGTTAGAGCTGAAACCAGAAATGCTTGTAAGTCTTTTCTGAGGAATTTTTATTTGGTTTTATAAAATTTGTCAGTGACAGAAATAGTAAATTGAAACATATGTTCATTAGTAAATATGATAACATTTTGCTTCAGGGAAACATATAAGCAGAATGTTTTAGCAAGCCAATTATTTGTGAAAGATCCATAGTGGGGTAGGCAGAAATCTGGCGCCACCACCCCACCACCACCATTCCTGCCCAATCTTTCAGGCTTTTCTTGCCTGCAAATTCTAAGAAGCAGGTTAGGATCTTTCTGTCATGCATCACCCAGTTAATTATCTGATGCCACTGGCACAGTTTGGTGCCTGAAATGTGAAGCCCAGTATATCCTGGTACAGATTCTTGATTTAGAAGTTTATTTTGGTTAGAAACACTTGTTCAGAGTGAAAATTGCAGTCAGTGACATCATGGCCTTCTGCAGAACATTTGTGTATGTGCGTGTATGTATGTGTTGGTTGCTCAGTCGTGTCCAACTCCTTGTGACCCCTTGGACTGTAGCTGCCAGGCTTCTCTGTCCATGGAATTCTCAGGCAAGAGAATACTGGAGTGGGTTGCCATGCCCTTCTCCAGGGGATCTTCCCAACCCAGGGACTGAACCCAGGCATCCACATTGCAGGCAGATTCTTTACCATTTGAGCTACCCGTATAAGCAGTATTAATTGAATTGGAATGAAGACTTATAAAAGAGCAAAATTAAGTGGAGTTACTTTCTCTTTTCATATATATATAGATACCATCTGATTTTTAGGAGGCTCCATTGTAGGACACTAACATTCTTTGCAGTAGTTTATGTCTTCAAAAAAATAGCTAGTTGAATTGCTACCACTGAAGTCTTCAGTCCCAAACTGAGTTGAAGATGGTCAGAGTCCAATTTGACAAAATCGTAAAATACTCACTTTAGGAATTATCATTGCTAGAGTGTGGTTCAAGAATATCAACTTTGAAAATCCTAAACTCACCTCTTACCATTGACACACCAAATCTATAGCTACATATGAAACAGTTCCCTCTAAAAAAGACCTGAACAGGATGCAGGATGCTTGGGACTGATGCACGGGGATAATCCAGAGAGAGGGCGTGGGGCGGGAGGGGGGAGGTGGGGGTCGGGATTGGGAGTTCATGTACACTCGTGGCTGATCCATGTCGATGTGTAGCAAAACGAATACAGTATTGTAAAGCAAAACAAACTAAAAAATAAAAATTAATTAAAAAAAAAAAAGACCTGAAAAATAGCTGAATAGCCCCTTCCTATCAGATAAGAAAAGGATTACATTGAGGCTGGTAGGAAGGGCTACAGTCTCACCAAAAATTCCAGCCCCAGTACTCCCAACAAATCAGACAACCTCAAAGAAGTGGATAAATGCCTAGAAAAATACAACCTTCCAAGGCAGAATCATGATTAAATAGAAAATCTGAGGAGGCCAGTTACTAGAATACTAATCAGTAATCAAATACCTTCCCCAAAAAACTAAAGTCTAGGACCAGATGGCTTCCCTGGTAAATTCTACCAAATACTCAAAGAAGATTTAATTCTAATCCTCAATTTCTTCCTAAAAAGTAAAGAGGAGGGAATGGTTCAAACTTGTTTTACAAGACCAGCTTTACCCTGATACCAAAATTAAACAAGGACACCACAAAAAAAAAGAAAATTACAGGCAATATCCTCAGTGAACATAGATGCAGAAATCCTTGTAGCAAACCAAATTCAACAATACATTAAAAGGAGCATGTACCCTGCTTAAGTGGGAGGTATTGCAGTATGCATGGTTGGTTCAAATCACTCAACGCATTAACAAAATGAAAGATAAAACCGTGTGATCATCTCAATAGATGCAGAAAAAGCATTGGACAAAATTCAGCATCCATTTGTGGATGAATGGATGAGTGGATGAATTCTCAATATTTGTGTAGAAACTCTCAACAAAGTGGATGTAGAAGAAACACATCTCAACACAGTAAAGGTCATCTATGACTAGCATACAACCAATGTCATATTGAATGGTGACAGGAACAAATCAAGGAAGACCACCAACTATCACCACTTTTATTCAATTTAGTGTTGAAAGCCCTAGCCAGAGCAGTTAGGCAAGAAAAAGAAATCAAAGGAATCCAAATTGGAAATAAAACTGTCACTATTTGCAGATGACATGATTTTATATATAGAAAACCTTAAGACTCTTATCAAAAATATTAGAACTAATAAATGAATTCAGTGTAGTTGCTGTATACAAAGTAAATATACAAAAATATACTGCATTTGTATATACTAACAATGAACTATCAGAGAAATTAAGAAAACAATCCCATATACAAGTGCATCAAAAAGAATATAACCAAAGAGGTGAAATATCTATACACGAAACACTATAGCTATTTTTCCAGTGGTCATGTATGGATGTGAGAGTTGGACTATAAAGAAAGCTGAGCACCGAAGAATTGATGCTTTTGAACTGTAGTGTTGGAGAAGACTCTTGAGAGGCCCTTGGAGTGCAAGGAGATCCAATCAGTAAATCCTAAAGGAAATCAGTCCTGAATATTCATTGGAAGGACTGATGCTGAAGCTGAAACTCTCAATAGTTTGGCCACCTGGTGCAAAGAACTGACTTATTGGAAAAGACTCTGATGCTGGGAAAGATTGAAGGCAGGAGAAGGGGATGACAGAGGATGAGATGGTTGGATGCATTACTGATGCAATGGACATGAGTTTGAATAGACTCCTGGAGTTGGTGATGGACAGGGAAGACTGGCGTGTTGCAGTCCATGGGGTTGCAAAGAGTTGGACACGACTGAGGGATTGAACTGAACTGAAATGAGCAACTGAGCTGAACTGAAACACTATGAAACAGTGATGAAAGAAACGGAAGAAAATATAAATGGAAAGCTATTTCATGCTTTTGGATTTGAAGAATTTATATTGTTAAAACGTCCATTCTGATGCCTACTAGGGTTCTTGGCCTTCCCCAATCAATAGAAATTGACTAGAGGCCAGACAGGAAATTCACAGGACATTTTATTGGGGCTCCTGTAGCTGCAGGAGGGAGTAAAAACAACAGGCTCCCTTGCTCCCTCCCAGAGGTGGGGCAAGTGTTTCTTATATGGGGTGAGGGTAAGGATGTGTCCAGGGGTTGGGCTGGGGAGGTGGCTTAGGTGTTTTGCCCACCCCGTTGGTGGTACTGTGTGCAAGGGGCTTGCACAGTACCCTGCTTTTTGCTTTTGACACCCTATTTTTGCTCAGGGCTCTTCAGAAGTGGCAGTTGGGTTTTTTTTGGACTTTGTCTATCTTTTTGTCCATAATTTTCCCCAACTGCACATGTATCCAGTTGTTTTTAGTCGCTTATAGTTTCTTTGTTATTTCGTTGCTTGACATGTTTGTTCAGGTATAAGCATTGGAGCACTTTGGCAAAGGGTCCCAGGTCCCAGCCTGTCTCAATACTACCCAAAGCAATTTACAGATTCAGTGCAACCCCTATCAGAATATCAATGACATTTTCACAGAAATAGAACAAAATGTTAAAATTTGTATGGAACCACTAAAGACTCTAGTTACAGCTCATTCCATCAAAACTTCCCATTGACGCACACTTCAGACACTAGTCTGGAGAGGGACATGGCAACCCGCTCTGGTGTTCTTGCCTGGAGAATTCCTTGATCAGAGGATCCTGGTGGGCTACAGTCCATGGGGTCACAAAGAGTCAGACAAGCTGAGCTACTGGACAATAGCAACAACAAGCCACTAATCAAAAGCCCAGGATATCACCTATGTTTCTGGCCAATAAGCTACAGGTTGGACATTCAAACTTCAGGTGCCAGCTTCAAGTCCAGCTTCATACCTGTACCTTTGAATTACTTGCTGTACATTGGAGGTGCCCACCAGCCCCTCCACAAGTTTGATTAATTGCTAGAGTGACTCACAGAACTCAGGAAAAGTCTCCTTACATTTACTGGTTTCTTATGAAAGGCTGTAGTAAAGAATACAGATGAACATCCAGATGGAAGAGATGCACAGTGCAGGGTATGTGGGAAAGGGGTGTGGAGTTTCCATGCCTTCCCTGGGTACACTGCCCTCCCAGTCTCTCTGTATGTTCAGCAACCTGGAAGCTCTCCAAACCCTGTACTTTTAGGAAGGCTTCATCATGTTGGCATGATAGATCATTAACTCCATTTCAGCCCTTCTCCCTTCTCAAGAGCATGGGAGGTGGGACTGAAAATTCCAATCTTATAATATTAGGCTGGTCCTTCTGGTGACCTCACCCAGGAGCCATCTAGCAGCTCATCCAGAATTATCTCAATAGAGCAAAGGACACTCCTACCACCCAGGAAATTACAAGGGCTTTAGGAGCTCTGTGTCAGAAACAAGTCAAAGATCAATATTTGAAAAAGAGATGTTCCTAGTTTTCTTAAAATATAGGAAATTAGAGGAACTGTGTGCCAGGAACTAGGGGCAAAGACCAAATATATTATCTCACAGACTCTAGCCAAAGCGATCTTGAAAAAGAAGAACAAAGCTGGAGCCATGACATGGTCCCTGGTTTTACACTATATTTCAAGGCTGTGGTAATCAAACAGTGTGATATTGGCATTAAAAACAGACATATCAGTGGAACAGAATAGAGAGCCTCGAAATAAATCCATGCATATGTGTTTAATTAATTTATGACAAAGAGGCAAGAACAGGGCTTCCCTGGTGGCTCAGTGGTAAAGAATCCACCTACCAATGCAGGAGCAAGGGTTCAGCCCCTGATCTGGGGAGATCCCACATGCTGTGGAGCATCTAAGCCCATGCGTTACAGCTATTGAGCCTGTGCTCTAGAGCCCGGGAGCCACAGCTGCTGAGCCATGAGCCCAATGAGCCTCAACTACTGAAGCCTGCATGCCCTAGAGACCATTTTCTGTAACAGAAGCCACCACATTGAGAAGCCCAGACACTCCAACTAGAGAGTAACCCCACACACTGTAACATGAGAAAAGCCTGAACAGCAGATGAAGACCCGGCACAGCCAAAAATAAATAAGATCATTCTTTTAAAAGAGGCAAGAATATTCAATGGGCAAAGGCAATCTCTTCAGATAAATGGTGTTGGAAAAACTAGACAGCCACATTCAAAAGAATAAAACAAGGCTATTATACCATACACAAAAGTTAATTCAAAATGGATCAGAGGCTTGAATCTAAGACCTGAAACTGTAAAAGAGAGTGGCATCCTCCTAGAAGGAAAGACAGGCGGTGAACTTCTTGACATCAGTCTTGGTAATGTCAAGAATCTTTTGGATCTGACACCAAAAGCAAAAATTAACAAATTGGACTACTTCAGACTAAAAAGTTTCTGCACAGCATCAGAAACTATCAACAAAATGAATGGGGAAATTACTGAATGGGAGAAGATATTTGCAAATCATATATCTGGTAAGAGGTTAAGATCCAAAATATGTAAAAATCTCATACGACTCAATAGCAAAAAATAAACAGTTTAAAAAATGAACAGAAGATATAAATTTCAAAGAAGACTTACAGATGGCCAACAGACACATTAAAAGATTCTCAACATTACTAATTATCAGAGAAATGCAAATCAAAACCGCAATGAGATATTACCTCACATTGGTCAGAGCAACCATCATCAAAAACTCTACAAATAAAAATTGCTAGAGAGGGTGTGAAGAAAAGGGAACCTTCTTGCACTGTTGGTAGGAATGTATATTGGTGCAGCTGCTATGGAAAACAGTATGGAGATTCTTCAAAAATTTTAGTAGAACTGTCATATGATCCAGCAGTTTCCAAAGAAAACAGAAATTCTTATTCATATATATGCCTTCCTGTGTTCATTGCAACTTATGTACAATAGCCAAGATATGGAAATGACCTGTGTCTGTCAGCAGATGAGTGAGTAAAGAACACATGCGTGCACGAATGGAATACTCTTAGCCGTAAAAAAGAATGGAATCTTAGCATTTGTGACAACATGGATGGACCTTGATAGCATTATGCTAAGTGAAATAAGTCAAAGAGAGAGAAATACTGTGTGGTTTCACTTATATGTAAAATCTAACTAACAAACAAAAACCAAGCTCCCAGATGTAGAGAACTGTAGAGACTGGTAGTTGCCAAAGAGGCAGGTTGAAGGTGTCAAAAGGCAAGAAATTCAGGTGTAAAAGCAGTCAGTCATGAGGATGTAATGTACAGGGTAGTGGCAATAGTTAATAATACTGTATTGCATAAGAGAGTAAATCTTATAAGTTCTCAGCATAAGAAAAACATTTCATTACTATGTATGGTGATGATGGTAACTAGACTTACTGTGGTGATCATTTTACAGTGTATACAAATATCGAATCATTTGTTATACACCTGAAACTAATGTTGTATATCAATTATACCTCAGTGAAAGAATTAGCATTTCTTTTCTTAAATGGCCAAAACTGAGCTCTGTTTTCTTTATTTAGTAATAATTTTATTTATGGATGTGCTGGGTCTTCATTGCTGTGCTGGCTTTTCTCTAGTTGAGGTGAGTGGAGGCTACTCTCTAGTTGCAATGTGAGAGCTTCTCATTATGGTGGCTTCTCTTGAACACAGGCTCTAGAGTGGGTGGGCTTCAGTAGTTGCAGCTCCTGGGCTTTAGAGCACAGGCTTAGTACTTGTGGTCCACGGTCTCTGCTGTTCTGCGGCATGTGGGATGTTCCCAACCCAGGGATTGAACTCAAGTGCCCTGCATTGGCAGGTGAATTCTTTACCACCCAGCCACCAAAGAGCCCTATTTATTTATTTATTCATCATTCATGACTGCCCCCCCCCCACAGCCTGTGGGATCTTAGTTTCCTGAACAAGGATCAAACCAGTACCCCCTCTAGTGAAGCACATAGATTCTTATACCACCAAGGACGTCCAAGCAGCACAGAGTCTTCCTCACTGGACTACCAGAGTTCAGTCACTATGTCCGACTCATTGCGATCCTGTGGACTGCAGCACGCCAGGCTCCTCTGTTCTCCACTGCCTCCTGGAGCTTGCTCATACTCATGTCCATTGAGTTGGTGATGCCATCCAACTGTCTCATCCTCTGTCATCCCTTCTCCTCCTGCTCTCAGTCTTTCCTGGCATCAGGGTCTTTTCCACTGAGTTGGCTCTTTGCATCAGGTGGCCAAAGTACTGGAGCCTTAGCTTCAGCATCAGTCCTTCCAATGAATATTCAGAGTTAATTTCCTTTAGGATTGACTGGTTAGATCTCCTTGAAGTCCAAGGGACTCTCAAAAGTCTTCTCCAGCATCACAGTTCAAAAGCATCAATTCTTTGGTACTCAGCCTTCTTATGGTCCAATTTGCACATCTGTACATGACTACTGGAAAAACCATAGCTTTGACTAGATGGACCCTTGTCAGCAAAGTGATGTCTCTGCTTTTTAATACATTGTCTAGGTTCATCATAGCTTTCCTTCCAGGGATCAAGCATCTTTTAATTTCATGACTGTAGTCACCACCCACAGTGATTTTGGAGCCCAAGAAAAACCTGTCACTGCCTCCACTTTCTACCCTTCTATTTGCTGAGAATTGATAGTGCATGTCATGATCTTAATTTTTTTAATACTGAGTTTTAAACCAGCTTTTTCACTCTCCTCTTTCACTCCTATTGACTCTTTAGTTCCTCTTCAATTTCTGCCATTAGAGTGGTATCATCTGCATATCTGAGGTTATTGATATTTCTCCTGGGTAGCTTGATTCCAGCTTATGATTCATCCAGCCTGGCATTTCGCATGGTGTACTCTGCATAGAAGTTAGATAAACAGAGTGACAGTATACACCTTGTCATACTCCTTTCCCAATTTCGGACCACCAGGGAAGTCCCCAAGGATTAGCATTTCTATATGTTGACTACTCAGCACACACTGGGTGTGAGGGCACTCTGTTGCTTGAGGAGAGCAAGGCTCCCACGGAGCTCTGACGTGCACAGCAGCCTGCGGGAGGTGTCTGCACGTAGGTCTGCCCGGTCCCCAAGCATGTGCCGTGGCCACTGTGCATTCACAGAGCACCACCAGGAGGGTCCCCTGTGGACAAGAAGTGTCTCGTAGAAAGGAATATCTAGAATTTTGCTCTCAGCTGTGACACATAGTCACTGAAGGTCAGTTTCTGGCCCTTGAAGTGACTTTAAAAACTCTTGCAGATTGTTTCAACTCTGAAGTCTTTGCATACCTGATATGGCAGCAGGCATCACTGTCCACCAGGGGATCCTTCCGTGAGAGCTGTAGCTTCTGTTTATTCCCGTACGTATCTGATTGAGCTTCATAATGACCAGAGTGTGGTAGGAGTAAAAGAAAGTGATGCTTTAGGGAAGAAGGAAGAGGCGTGAACCTTCCAGAGACCCTGGCCGAGAGTACATAGAAGCTTCACCCCCTGGAGGGGGCATGTTGCAGAAGGCAAGTTCAGACAGGGCCTTGTCAGATTCAGACCAGTTCAAAGCAGGCAGGTGGATCTGACGAGAAGGGAGAGGGCTTTTGCCCAACAGAGTTAAAGAAGCGCCATCTTCACTTGTATGTAGTGAAGATGTATCTTCACTTTACACTGGGACTCAGGGAAGTGTGATTAAATATGACTAGTTATTAATTCATTTTAGCTCTGCACTGAACAAATTGTTCCCAAGGCCACAGCATATGCATTAGAGGGAGGGAAAAACACTAGGAAGACAACAGAAGACTTAGAGGAAAGAAGAAAAAGTCTGTGAATGGAGACCCATCTCGGGCCACAGGATCATGTCACACATGTGCTGTAGCTGTGAACACATCCTGCCACCCCCTCAGTGAAGGGGAAGAACTGTTTCCCCCTCTTGACCTGTGGCTTGAAATCCTGCCTGCCATCGGGCCTTGGAGCCTTCCCACCCCCCACCGTCTCGAGATTCTTCCAGCATCCACTGTACCTGTGTGTATGTGAGCATAAGCAGTGTTTGGGGAACCCAGGAAGGAAGGGATGGCCTGACTGGCTCCTAGTTTCCTGCCAGACTTGGCACCGCCTGATCTCCTGAGCCTGCCCTCCTTGCCTGGGGGGCCAGGTGAGCAGTCAGGGCTGCTGGATCAGCTCTCGCTGACAGCCAGGCATCAGGCAGGTGACTCCAGGAGGCTGATTCCACTTCGTGCTGTGGCAGAGCCACCGCCCTGTGGTCGAGTGCACCCAGGCTGGCCCCTGTATCTCACACACTGTGTGTCTCTCCAGCGGGACTCAATTTCTCACTTGATGGGCTCCTTAATGTAGATAAAGTAAGTATATAGTGAAATGAAACCACAGTCTCAGGGTATCACTTTGGTTCACAGGCCTTGGTTAGCATTTGCTGGCACACAGTTATTAACTGTTGCTTGAATTTTTTTACTTGTCAAGTGATGGAAATAATTGTTGAAAAAACAAAGCAAACTCCAAATAAAACATAACCCTCCTGCAGATTCCACTTCCTTTCAGAATCACCAAATCTGGCCTAGAACCAGCTTTGTGCATGAAGTGTACCTCTGATCGGGAAGAGAACAAGCTTTACAAGCTGTATGGGAAACGCACAGACTTTAGAGCTGAGAGAAACTCAGAGAGCCTATAAATTAATCACTTCAAGGGCCATGAGCTTTTACGCTGGGTAGATGTGTTCTTTGGTGACACGGGGATTGCCAAGGCCTGGAAAGCCGGCTTCTTCACCCCAGCAATGAATGACAGTCCCAGCAGTCTGTGTCCTTCACCCACGAGGAGCCTCTTCTGTTCGCAGGTCCCTACAATGGAGATTATATTTTTAAAGGGAAAAGCTGATGAGATATTCAGCTCAATTTATTTGTAACCCTTAAAATTATTTCCTTTTATTCTTTTAGTTTAATTGGCTGTTTTTTTCAAACCACTGTTTTGTTAACGTGATTGACCAGGAGATTTTTGTGGAAACTAATGCCTGTGGTGTTCATACATCTCTGGTCAATAATGTGTTAAGGGATGAGACAGAGGGAGAGGAGATAAACTTCTCGTGTTTTTATAGTAATCAGCTACTTTTATCTCTCTTTGTTTTAATTGGTTCTCCTAACATTTTCCTGTTACTTTTTACCCTGTCCACTTCCCTGAGATTCAGCTTTCCATTAGCCTTTTACACCCTGCTGCCTCGCTTGACTGATCATGTGGGCGAGCAGAGGCCCGGGCCGTCTGTGATGGCGGCAGCTCCCAGTCCTGCCCTGTGCGCTCATCTCCATGCACCTGGCAGAGACTCTGGCCGGGAGAGCAGTGTGCTGGGGTCCTAGGCACCGTGCCTCTCAGCTTCTGGCAGCAACTCACCAGGGTTAGGGCCTGAAGACCCTGAAAGAAATCATCATCGTTTTTTGGCTGTTTTTTTTGGGGGGGAGTATAGTTGGTATACAGTGTTGTCTTAGTTTCAGGTGTACAGCAAAGTAAATCAGTTACATGTAAACATACATCCACTCTTTTTTAGATTCTTTTCCCATATAGGCCATTACAAAGTATTGAGTAGACTTCCCTGTGCTATGCAGTAGGTCCTTATTATTCAGCTCTTTTTTACATATTAGTAGTATGTATATGTCAATCCTAATATTCCAGTGTATCCCTCCCCACCTCTTACCCCCTGGTAGCCATAAATTTATTTGGTACCTCTGTAACCCTATTTTTGTTTTGTATATAAGTTCACTTGTAACCTTTTTTTTTTCGGATTCCAAGTATAAGCAGTATCCTGTGTTATCTTTCTCTGACCTACTTCACTAAGTATGACCGTCTCTAGGGCCATCCATGTTGCTTCAAACTGCATTGTTTCGTTCTTTTTGGTGGCTGAGTAATATTCCATTATATGTATGTACTACATCTTCTTTATCCGTTCATATGTCAGTGGACACTTAGCTTGCTTATGTTCTTGACTACTGTGAATAGCTCCTGCACCATTCCTGTTCTCTCCACCCAGAAGCAGTCACTGCTAACAGTTTCTGGTTTGGGTTCCCCCTGTATTCATCATTACAACTTTCAGTAATATACTTCCTTTTCTGATCTATCAACTTAGACAATATTGGTTGCTATAAAAGAATTATTTAGCCCACTTATCTCATCTCCCACTTTATCCTCTCAATTTTTATTATAGTATTATTTTATAAATTATTATAGAGATTGTGTTACAGCTTTAAAATTTTCATTAAAAGATACGTTTCTTAATATGTCAACTTCAGGCAATGCTATGTCCTCTCCTTGAATATGAGACTATTAACTTAGGTAATCTTTTTTTGGCTTCCACTGCCCTCTTCTCTCCCAGTTTTTGCTGGCTCCCTTATTATTTTTATATTCTAGATTATAATTATAATTGGCTATGATTTGTCTCCCAGTTGATTATAAAAACAATGAAAATTTATAATGTTATGAATATTATATTACTGTTTAACCAATCATGTTATTGAACCTGAAGAGAAGGAAATATAACCCTAGGATTAATAATTTGCTTCTAAAAAAAGAACCTCTAAGCATTCAACCGCAAAGGGTCGTCGCCTGTTTTCTTTTAGTCTCTTCTAAGTCATGGTCAGATGCTGCTGTTTCTTGTTCTCCGTGCTGTCCTCTTAGATTCCATTTTCGTTTTCCTAGAGTAACTCCTTGAATAATTTTTGGTTTTCGTGCAGCACTTGTGGACAGTGAACTTCGAGTCTTTAAGTGCTCCCCAGCTGCTGCTTCTATCCTCAAGGGTTAGCTCTGCTTGTTCATCTTGCTCTCTGTATTGGTGGTCCTCAGCCTGGTAGACCTCTGGTGGCTGGGATGGTGAGACAGGAGCTGCCGTGGTTTCCCTCTGCCAGCATGGGTGTGCAGGTCTGTCCCCCAGAAGGGCTCCCCTGGTAGGCGATTCTACATGAGCAGAGTCCCAGAAGGCTCAGGAGCAGGAAACAGACTGGCCACCGAGGATTTGACTGGCCTCACTCTGTCTGAAGAACTTGAATGTCTGCCATCCTGGACATCAGCACTGCTCCTTGTTTGGCTTGTTTTAGCAGGGGAAGGGGGGAACCATTGGGATTTTTGGCCTTTGAGTCTTTTAACTGTGCATAAAGCACCTAACATACAATTTGGCATCTTAACCATTTTTAAGTGTGCAGTACAGTGATGTTAACAGTATGCGTGTTTTGTAAAATAGATCTCTGTAGAGCTTTTTTAGCTTGCTGAACTGAAACTCTCTGCCTTCTTTTTAAATGACTGAGTAATAATCCCCTATATATATGCACCATTTTCTTTATCCATTCATCCACCCATGGATATTTAGGTTGCTTCTGTCCCTTGGCTATTGCAGTGATTACTGCTGCACTGAACGTGGATATGCAAGTATCTCTTCAACACCCTGTTTTCTTTTCTTCTGGAGTATGTACCTGGAAGTGAGATTCCTGGATCATATTGTAATTCTGTTTTTAACTTCCATACTGTGTTCTATAGCAGCTGCCTAATTACTTTGGCGAGGATTTCCAGTAATACGTTGAACAGAAGGAGTGGGAGAGGTCATCCTTGCCCTGTTCATGATCTTTGAGGAAATGCTTTCAGCTTTTCACCATTGAGTGATGTTAGCTATAGGATTTTCATATCTGGCCATTACTATGTTTAAGTACTTTCCTTATTTTCTTTTTATTGATTGAATACAGTCAATATGATATATGATAAATATATCATGAAAAAGAGTTGAATTTTGTCACATGCTTTTTCCTTTCAGTTGAAATGATCATTTCCCCCTTCGTTCTGTTGATGTGTTATGTTACACTGATTTCCTTTCATATGTTGTACTATCCTTGTATTCCAGAAATAAAAACTACTTGGCTAAAAATAAAGGCGTATAATACTTTCAGTGTGCGGCTAAATTCACTTTGCTAGCATTTTGTTGAGGATTTTGGCATCAACATTTATCAGGAATATTAGTCTACAGTTTTCTTGCAGTATGTTGTCTGGTTTGGGTATTAAAGTAATGCTGACTTCAAAGAATGAATTTGAAAGTGTTCGTTTATCTTGAGTTTTTTGGGGACAATTTAAGAAGGATTGGTGTTCATTTCTCTTTATATATTTGGTAGAATTCTTAAGTAAAGCCATCTGGTTCTGGGCTTTTCTTTGCTGGGAAGTTTTTTTAATCACTGATTAAGTCTTTTTACTAGTTCTATATTTGTTCAGGCTTTTTAAATTTCTTCGTGATTCAGTCTTTGTTGGTTTTATGTTTTTAGAAGTTGATCCATTTTTTCCCCCTAGATTCTTTAGCATCTAATTGTTCATAGTAGTTTCTTATAATCCTTTTTATTTCTGGCATCAGTTATAGTGTCTCCTCTTTCATTTCTTATTTTTGTTATTTGAGCTTTTCTTCTTTGTTAGTCAAACTAAAACTTTGTTGAGTTGTTGGTCTTTTCAAAAAACCAATTCTTAGTTTCATTGATTTTTTTTCCTGTTGCCTTCTATTTTCTAATTCATTTGTTTCTGCTCTAATCTTTATTATTTCCTTCCTTTTGATGACTTTGGATTTAGTTTGGTCTTCTTTTTCTAGTTCCTTGAGCCATAAAGTGGGTTGTTGAGTTGAGATATTTCCCCTTTTAATGAAGGCATTTAAGACTATAAATTTCCCTATTCTGCTTTTGCAGAATCCCATAAGTGTTGGTATACTGTGTTTTCATTTATCTCAAAATTTTTTCTAATTTCTCTTGTGATTTCTTCTTCGGCCCATTGTTGGTTGTTGAAGAGTATGCTATTTAATTTTCACTTAACATTTGTTCACTTTTCAGCTTTCCTTTTGCTGTTGATTTCTAGACTCATTCCACTGTTGTCTAAAAAGATAATTGATAGAATTTCATTTTTCTTAAATTTGTTAGATGTGTTTTGTGGCCCAACAGGCGATCTACTGCTAAGTCGCTTCAGTCGTGTCCGACTCTGTGCGACCCCATAGACGGCAGCCCACCAGGCTCCCCCATCCCTGCGATTCTCCAGCAAGAACACTGGAGTGGGTTGCCATTTCCTTCTCCAATGCATGAAAGTGAAAAGTGAAAGTGAAGTCGCTCAGTCATGTCCGACCCTCAGTGACCCCATGGACTGCAGCCTACCAGCCTCCTCCGTCCATGGGATTTTCCAGGCAAGAGTACTGGAGTGGGGTGCCATTGCCTTCTCCAAACTGGCGATCTATCCTGGAGAATATTCCACATGTTCTTTAGAAGAATGTGTATTCTGCTCTTGCTGAGCAGAGTGTTCTGCCCACGTGAGGTCCAGTTGGTCTACAGTGTTGTTCAGGTCCTCTTATTTTCTTTGCTCTAATATGTCTTGTTACTCTATCCCTTATTGAGAGCAGAGTATTTAAATCACCTATTATTATGTTACTGCCTACTTTTTCTTTCAGTTTGGTCAGTTTTTGCATCATATATGTGGGTACTATGATGTGAACAATATATAATTATTGTTTCTGGTAAATTGACCCTTTATATTTGTATAATGCCCTTCTTTGTCTATCTCAGTCTTTAAAATCTATTTTGTAAGTACGGCCACCTATTTTTTGTTTGTTTTTCTTTGTTCGTTTTGCTTGTTAGCATTTGCATGGAGTATCTTTCTCTGTCCTTTGACTTTCATCCTATGTGTTCTTATATCTAAGTGAGACACTTAGAGCTAGCTTGCAGTTGGATCTTTTTTATCCCACTCAGCTTCTCTATGTCTTTTGATCGGGGAATGTCTGCTTACCTTTAAAGTAATTACTTGTGGTAACAAAATTATTATTGCAATTTTATTCATTGTTTTCTGTATGGCTACAGTTATTTTGTCCTTTTCCTCTCTTAATGTACTCCTTTGTGTTTTGCTGACTTTTTTGGTAGTGTCTTGGTTTGATTTGTCATTTTTCTTTTATCTATTTTCTATAGGTATTTCTTTGTGGTTAACATGGAGAATACATTAAAAATTATAATAGTCTATTCTAAAAATGATTTAAAAAAAACTTGTACAAAAGCTCTACTCTCTTATGTTTCCCTCATTACATAATTTTATAGTTATAGTTATTTTAGTGAATTTATCCTTTAAATTCTACACCAGAGTCAAAAGTGATACACCACTACTGTATACTGTTTTTGTCAATGTTTTACCTTCACCAGAAAATTTTATATTTTTATATACTATTGTGTTGCTGTCTAGCATTCTTTCATTTTAACTTGATGGACTCTCTTTAGCACTGCCTGTAAGGAAATGTTGGTGATGAATTCCCTTAGCTTTTGTTTAGCTGGAAAGGTCTTCTTTCTCTATCATTTTTGAAAGATAGTTTTGCAGGATATAGTATTCTTGGTTAGGGTTTTTACTTTCAGCCCTTTAAATATGTCATTTTACACCCTTTTGGCCTGTATTTTTTTCTGCTAAGAACTCCTCTGATAATCTTATGGGATCTTCCTTGAACATGACACGTGTCTTGCTACTTTCAAGATTCTCTCTATGTCCTTTGACAGTTTTATTACAGTGTATCTCAGTATCACATTCTTTGGGTTCATCCTAGTTGAAGTCTTTTAAATTTCTTGAGTTTGGATGTCTATTTTATTCCTCAGATTTGGAAAGTTTTTGACCATTATTTCTTCTGATAAGCTCTCTGCCTCTTTCTCGCTCTTCTCTTTCTGAGATTCCCATGGTGCATATATTGGTCTGTTTGCTGATGTACATTGTTGTTCAGTCTCTCAGTCGTGGCCAACTCTTTGCAACCCCATGGACTGCAGCATGCCAGTCTTCCCCATCCTTCACCATCTCCCAGAACTTGCTCAAACTCATGTCCATTGAGTCAGTGATGCCATTCAACCACCTCATCCTCTCTTGTCCCCTTCTCCTTCTGCCTTTCCCAGCATCAGGGTCTTTTCCAGTGAGTTGGCTCTTCGCATCAGGTGGACAAAATATTGGAGCTTCAGCATCAGTCTTTCTAATGAATATTCAGAATTGATTTCCTTTAGGATTGACTGGTTTGATCTCCTTGCTGTCCAAAGGACTCTCAAGAGTCTTCTCCAGCACCACAGTTTAAAGCATCATTTCTTTGGCATTCAGCCTTCTTTATGATCCAACTCCACATCCATACATGACTACTGGAAAAACCATAGCTTTGACTAGACGGCCCTTTGTCGACAAAGTAATGTCTCTGCTTTTTAATATGCTTTGTATGTTTTTCATAACTTCTCTTCCAAGGAACAAGCATCTTTTAATTTTGTGACTGCAGTCATCATCTGCAGTGATTTTGGAGCCCAAGAAAATAAAGTCTCTCCCTGCTTCCATTGTTTCCTCATCTATTTCCCATGCAGTGATGGGACCAGATGCCATGATCTTAGTTTTTTGAATGTTGAGTTTTAAGCCAGTTTTTTCACGCTCCTCTTTCACTTTAATCAAGAGGCTCTTTAGTTCCTCTTTGCTTTCACCCTTCACTGCCATAAGGGTGCTGTCATCTGCATATCTGAGGTTATCGATACTTCTCCTTGCAATCTTGATACCAGCTTGTGCTTCATCCAGCCTGGCATTTCACATGATGTACTCTGCATGTAAGTTAAATAAGTAAGGTGACAACATACAGCATTGACATAACTCCTTTTCCAATTTTGAAACAGTCTTTTGTTCTATGTCCAGTTCTAACTGTTGCTTCTTGACCTGCATACAGATTTCTCAGGAGGCAAGTAAGGTGGTCTCTCATTCCCATCTCTTTAAGAATTGTTCAAAGAAAAAAAAAAAGAATTGTTCAGTTTGTTGTAATCCACACAGTCAAAGACTTTAGTGTAGTCAATGAAGCAGAAGTAGATGTTTTTCTTGAATTTTTGTGCTTTTTCTGTGATCCAACAGATGTTAGAAATGTGATCTCTGGTTCCTCTGCCTCTTCAGAATCCAGCTTGTGCATCTGGAAATTCTTGGTTCACACTGTTGGAGCCTGGTTTGGAGAATATGAAACCTGGCTGATGCACACTAAGTATCATTTTTTGGTAAATGCTTGTTTTATTTTTGGCCGCGTCAGATCCTGGTTATGGGGTCCTCGCTGCCACATGTGGGCTTTCACTACGGCAACGCGCTTCTTTCTGGCTGTGTTACGTGGGCTCGTCAGTTGCGGTGCGTGGGCTGAGTTGCACCGTGGCATAAGGGGTCTCAGTTTCCCAACCAGAGAAGGAACTTGCCGCCCCTGCATTGGAAGGTGGCTTCTCAACCACTGGGCCACCTGGGAAGTCCCTCACTGAGTATCTTAAGCTTTCTTCATCTTTCTTCTTTCTTTTTGCTCTTCTGACTCAGTAATTTCAGATAACCTGTCTTAGGGTTCATAGTTATTTTCTTCTCCTTGAGCAAGTTTGATGTTGAACCCATCTAGTGAACTTCTCAATTTAGTTACTGCGTTCTTCAGCTCCAGAATTTGTTTAGTTCTCTATTTTTTTTAATAGTTTCTATCTCTTTGTTGATATTTTCACTTTGTTTATTCATCATTTTCCTGATTGTGATTAGTCTTTCATCTGCGTTCTCTTGTAAGTCATTAAGCTTCTTTAAGATGATTGTTTTGCATTCTTTGTCATATAATTTATAGATTTCTGTTTCTTTTGGGTCTTTTTTGAGATTTATTATTTTTCTTTATTGTGTCATATTTCCCTGTTTGTGTTCTTGTTAAATTTTGCTGAGATTTGGGCACTTGAAAAAACAGCCACCTCTCCCAATATTTACAGAGTAGCTTTGTACAGGCAGAGACCTCCATTAGTCAGCCCAGCTAGAGATTCTGGGAATGTCTCAAACCTTTTCTGGAGATGGTGTCTTTGCTGGATTTGTTCATGTAGTTTCCCAGTTAGAGAAGTCTGCTTTTTATCTTCTGAAAAAAGGGTTTGTAATCTCTTGCTCCCTCTTGTGTCTAACTTTAGTATTGCAGCTTCTCTGGTATTTTCAACAATCAATCTCTCGTTTTCTTTGCCCCCGCCCCCGCCAGGCATGCAAAGTATGAAGGATCCTCTCCAGTGCTCTGAGTCTAGTGAGACAGTAGCCAGTTCCTGGGAAGTCCTTCAATAAGATGGAACATTGAATGTATGTTTCATTTCTCTACTCTTGAAGGAGAGCCAAGAGTGGATATTTTCTCCCACTTGCGCCAAGCCTTTAGTAGGAGTCTGGTATGACCTTGGTCTCAACTTTCGAGGGCCTGGCAACCCCACCCAAGGAGCTCTCCCAGAAGACGACATGTTTTCTTTAAAGTGCAAGTCTTTGGCTTTAGTTCAACAGTAGAACTTGTGGTTTCTCTGTTACCAAGTGGCATGGTTTTGGTGCTCTCGCAGGAGAAGATGAGCACACATCTTTCTGCTCTGCCGTCTTGAACCAGTCTCACAAGGTGCCATGAGAAAGGACTTCCTATGGCCCCAGGTTTTCTGAAGGCAATTCTTCAATGCATTCATTTTGGTGCTAACTCCCTGCCCCAGTCCTTTCCTTTTGTGAGGCTGAATCCCACACTGGTTTTCTTCTGAGGCTCCTTTGGGAGGACCTGCCTTTGTCTCAGAAGACTTGAGCAGCACTTTCCACTCCATAAGCCCTATATCCAGAAGTTCTGGCAAATTCTCTTGCTTTCCAGTCTTGTTCTTTTTAGATTATATGTTTTGTCATTTCAGGAGACCCTGGGGAGGTAGGATAAGACGTGTGCATGCTTGATCTACCATTTTAAAATGAAAATCCCTTTTTTTTCCCCTTAAGGGCTTGATTCAGTAATTTTTTCAGTCTCAGTTTCATTAATCACTTATTAATTGGCACTTGGCATTTAATTTATCTGATGATGAGGAGAGGATGCTTTTTTGAAGGACTTTCTTTTATTCAGTGGGCTCTGAATGAAAAGAGGTAACCTGGCAGACCCACCTCTGTAGAAATCAAATTAGCTTTACAGAGTTCTAAGAATTTACCTCTATTTGCATTTTCTATTTCGGCAGAGACAGGGTTTGGGGCACACTGCTACAAACACAGCTGCTACTGCTGATCATATTATGAATTTCCTAGTTTTGATAAAGATGGTTCCACTTGCTCACTGTGCACCTGGCTACTAGACTCCCAAGGGTCTGACAGCCCTGCAGTGACCACCGGTGAGCGACAGGGTGATGGAGTACTTGACCGCTGGCGCCAGATAGCGCGTAGCTTCTGAGTGCCAACTTTCTCTGGTCCTGCCTGTTCCTTTTCCGTTTCCCGGCTAAGACACACTATAATCACTATTTGAAGTGTGTTGTTATGGGTCGCCAACTTCTTTGTATTGGTTAGTTTCAGCATTCTACCCATCTCCCCACCCTACCCCTCACTTTTTCTTTTCTCTTTTACTTTGTTTAGAATAAAGTTTGTGAGTTTCACTTTAAAGGAAGACAGCTGGCAAAGAATCACAATCATGGCCCACAAAATGTCATCTCTTTTCACAGACAGGCTATGAAAATCCAGCCCAGCTATTCATTTCGAGGGTATTTTTCTTCAAATCTGAGCAGATTTGTATTTTATCTTAGGCTTTCTTTTATTTATGAAAACAAGTAAAAATAGCTAAAATGTTTTTTTACAATTTTTTTCCTCTGTTGAGTTAGCATAAAATAGTTCCCAGCCTTTGAGACACATTTTCTGTGGGAAAAATATAAATGAGATTTTAAAAATTGATCTTTTGAAACACAGTGCTATAAATGTTATTTAGGTTTCTAGGCTAGACTACAAAATCTATCGTGATGCTCATCTTGAATTCTGGATCCTGGTATAAGAACTCAAGAAGAAAGTGGGGTCTAATTTGTCCTTTGCTGATCATTCAGACAATGTTGCTTCCTCTCTGCTTCTCTCTCTCTCTTTTTCTTTTATTTTTCCAGTAAGGAATGATTTGCTTTTCTCTCCTCCCCACAATGAATTTTTTTTTAACTTTTTATTTTATATTGAAATATAACCGATTAACAGTGTTGTGATAGTTCCAGGTGGACAGCAAAGGGACTCACCTATACATGTACATGTAGCCATTCTCCTCCAAACTCCTCTCCCATCCAGGCTGCCACATAACCGTCTCTGCTTCTCTTTACCCCTCTTCCTTGAAGCTGGTTTCTTGTGTTGAAGCTGCTGTGGTGGTGCCTTCCCCATCCCACTTCCTAGTACTCATGGTTCAGTGGTGGAGGAGTATACAGTGAGAGAGAATGTTTGCTGTGCTGTGCTTAGTCACACTTAGTTGTACTTAGGCCGACTCTTTGAAACCCCATGGACGGTAGTTCGCCAGTCTCCTCTGTCTGTGGGGATTTTCTAGGCGAGAATACTGGAGTGGTTTGCCATGCCCTTCTCCAGGGGGTCTCCCCAGCCCAGGGATCAAACCCAGGTCTCCCACTTTGCAGGCAGATTCTTTACCAGCTGAGCCACCAGGGAAGCCCAGACTGTCTGCTAACTCAGCCAATTAAATTAATTAATTTGTGAATGGTGATGCTTCTTAACCCTCCCAGAGTATTTTCACTTTTTAAAGATGATATACATTAATCTAAATAAATCTATAATAGGTGGAACTTCTGAAACTGTAGCCAAGTGGGGGAATAATCAATGTTCAGAAGATTTTGAGAGATAAGGTGAAAGACGGCCACCATCAAAGCAATCTGGCCCTGCAGCAGTGCAGTCTGTGTATTTGCAGACTGTGCGAATGCAGTGATTGCTCTCTCCAGCTTCCTGGGCTCGAGATTAAAAGCCAGACTCTGAGCTGTAGGTTGTGTGGTTTGGGTCTGTTTACTGGGCATGTGGGCAGTGGTGACCAGGTGGGTTAGGAGCCGAGTGGGGCCCGTGTAGTTCATCTGTTACATGAGGATCCCATCCCTGTGTTCTTTTCCACATCAGTATTTTTTCTTGTACAAAAATAATGCATGTCTATTAAAGACTAAAGATAAAGAGATCACCCAAAGTGCCACCATCCAAACAAACTTTCATTATGGAGATGTTGATATTTTTTCCAATCTAGCTAAAAGAGTTGGCATTTTTATTTTGTTCTTTGAGACATTTTTTCCCCCCTGCTGAGGACTGTGATTACCTGTTTTGAGGAAAGGATATTTACTGATGATTTGCAATTCTGTGAAAGAAAAGTGAGGACCCTACATGTGATTCTCACCTGTCCGTCCTCATTTTAAGTATTAAATTGCATATTCTAAGCAATAAATGTTTTTAAATTTCTGTGGTCTCAGGTGTGTTTCCTTCTGTGCTGTTGGCACCCATGGGTCACCCATCCCTCCTCGCCAGGGACTGTGCAGACCCCCTGTTTATAGCCAGCCTTCACCTGGCACTCATCCTGGCCCTGTTCCTTGGGAGTTCTTCCGGGATCTTCAGCTTTGGCCTTTCTCTCCTCTGCCCCAAAGCATCTCTCATGTTGAGGACTTACATCTTTAAAGAGCAAACATGGGGCCAACCCAGGTCTCCCTCCAGATGGGCCCTCAGCCCTCAGCCCTCTTTGGCAGGCAGACTCTCTGAAGCCTGTCGGTGGTCTCACCCTCCTCCAGCCTCGACCGCCAGGCTCTTCTCAGCCCTGAGTCCTGCTTCTGTGACCACTCCCACCAGGGTCACCAGAGGCTGCTACTGGGTACCCCCAAACGTTCCTCCTCGGGCTTCATGTAAACTTGACCTTCCCACACCCACCTTGACTGGCTTCTTTCTCTCCGCTTTGCGTGCGTCTTTCCAGAGCCTCCTGGTTTCTGCCTGCCCCGCCCACTGCGTCTCAGGCCTCTTGCTGACCCCTCCCCTTTGCCTGTCATTCATGTTTCCGTTCCCGCTTCCATCCTCGTTGTCTCGCTGCATCTCATCCGTTCTCCCTCACCGCACAGCCTTGGGCAACTCGTCCACTCCCCTGGCTTCGTTGGTCACTTGCACACACAGCAGCGATCCCAGATCTCTGCCTCCAGCCCTCCCACGAACTTGAGACCGTCTATCACACCGCGTGCTGATGTCTGTCTGCATTTAGACACTCCCCCAGATAGCTAAAAATGTATAGCCCATGCAGACCCCTCCTCCCCTTCAGCTGCCCCTGGTCCTGGGCTTGTCATTTGAGTGCACGAGTCAGGGGGACCTGCTGAGTCTTCTGCTGACGAGCCCCCCAGTGATTCCTGGAGCTGCAGCCCCACTGCTGTCCGGCACACTCCAGTCTCCCTGCAGACTTGCCTGCACTTGCGCACTTGTTCACTGCCCCCACCAAGACGGAGAAGCCTGATGGAGTCATCCGTACTCATGCCTTCAGCCCGCCTCACTCCTCTGCCAGGTTATGCAGCTCCTATGTCACTTCGCTTCTGGTTGCCTCTGCAGCCCCTCTCGCCTCAGCAGCCCCAGCCCTTTGTGTGTGTATCCTCTCTCTGGAAATACTTCGGCCCCCTTCTCCTTGCCAAGATAATTCCTTCTCATCCATCGAGTCTCTGCTCAAACTCACTTCCTTCAGAGAACCCTCTCTGACCTAGTGAAAGTTGGGATTACTGCTGGTCCAAGTGCCCCTGGTCCCAGTGTAGACCCAGCAGTAATACTCCGACGTGGCAATGTGGTGGCCTGTCTTTACTCATATCTCCACCTAGACTGGGAGCCAGAACATCTGCTCTTTTGCTGCAGTGTTAAGGACACTAGTCGTGAACAGAGGGAATGCACCAAGGGCTGCTTCCCTGCTGGCTTTCGGTGGTGCCGGCGGCCCGTGAAGAATGCTCAGCTGTGTGGTTTGTTCAAGAGCATGACCCTGGAGCTGTTCTGTGGGAAGTTAAAAGCTTGAAATAAGTAGGTCTACTGGGAACCTATGCTGAAAATATAATTCCAAAGAAAATGATTTCTCTGCATATGGGCTTTTAAAAGCATTTTTTTCTAATAGGCTATTTTTAGGAAAGTAAACTGTAGAGTTGTTGTTCAGTCGCTCAGTTGTGTCCAACTCTTTGTGACCCCATGGACTGCAGCACCCCAGGCTTCCCTGTCCATCACCAACTCCTGGAGCTTGCTCAAACTCAGGTCCACTGAATCTGTGATGCCGTCCAACCATCTCATCCTCTGCTGCCCTCTGCTCCTGCCTTCAGTCTTTCCCAGCATCAGGGTCTTTTCCAGTGAGTCAGCTCTTCACATCAGGTGGCCAAAATACTGGAGCTTCAGCATCTGCCCAGTATTCAGGGTTGAATTCCTTTAGGATTGAATGGTTTGATCTCCTTGCATTCCAAGGGACTCTCAAGAGCTTTCTCCAGTTCGAAAGCGCGAATCTTTGGTGTTCAACCTTCTTTACTGCCCTACCCTCACATCCATACATGACTTCTGGAAAAACCATAGCTTTGACTATATGGACCTTTGTCAGCAAAGTGATGTCTTTGCTTTTGATATGCTGTCTAGGTTTGTCATAGCTTTTCTTTCAAGGAGCAAGTATCTCTTAATTTCATGGCTGCAGTCAGAGTTCACAGTGATTTTAGGGGTCCGAAAAAATAAAGTCTGTTACTGTTTCCATTTTTACTCTATATGCCATGAAGTGAAGGGACCAGATTGCCATGATCTTAATTTTTTGAGTTGAGTTTTAAACCACCTTTTTCACTCTCCTCTTTCACTTTCATCAAGGCTTTTTTGTTCCTCTTCACTTTCTGCCATTAAGGTGGTGTCATCTGCATATCTGAGGTTATTGATATTTCTCCCAGCAATCTTGATTCCCACTTATGATTCATCCAGCCTGGCATTTCACATCATGAACTCTGCTTATTAGTTAAATAAGCAAAATGACAATATACACCCTTGACATACTCCTTTCCCAATTTTGAACCAGTCCTTTGTTCCATGTCCGGTTCTAACTGTTGCTTCTTGACCTGCAAACATGTTTCTCAGGAGGCAGGTAAGGTGGTCTGGTATTCTCATCTCTTTCAGAACTGTCTACAGTTTGTTGTGATTCATACAGTCAAAGCTTTAGCTTAGTCAGTGAAGCAAAAGTAGTTGTTTTTCTGAAATTCTCTTGATTTTTCTGTGATCCAACAGACGTTGACAGTTTGATCTCTAATTCCTCTGCCTTTTCAAAATCCAGCTTATACATCTAGAAATTCTCAGTTCATGTACTATTGAAGCCTCAGTTCAGTTCAATCCGACTGTTTGTGACCCCATGGACTGCAGCACTCCAGGCCTCCCTGTCCATTACCAACTCCCAGAGCTTACTCAAACTCATGTCCATTGAGTTGGTGATGCCATCCAACCATCTCCTCCTCTGTCATCCCCTTCTCTGCCTTCAATCTTTCCCAGCATCGGGTCTTTTCAGTTCTTCACATCAGGTGGCCAAAGTATTGGAGTTTCAGCTTCAGCATCAGTCCTTCCAATGAATATTCAGGACTGATTTCCCTTAGGATGGACTGGTTGGATCTCCTTTCAGTCCAAGGGACTCTCAAGAGTCTTCTCCAACACCACAGTTCAAAAGCATCAATTCTTCACAGCTTTCTTTACAGTCCAACTCAAATCCATACATGACTACTGGAAAAACCATAGCTTTGACTAGATGGACCTTTGTTGGCAAAGTAATATCTCTGCTTTTTAATGTGCTATCTAGGTTGGTCATAGCTTTACAGTATGAAAAGACAAAAAGATAGGACATGTTGAAGCCTAGCTTGAAGGATTTTGAATATTATCTTGCTAGCATGTGAAAGGAGTGCAGTTGTGCAGTAGTTTGAACATTCTTTGGCATTGCCCTTCTTTGGGCTTGGAATGAAAACTGACCTTTTTCAGTCCTTTGGCCACTGTTGAGTTTTCCAAATTTGCTGACACATTGAGTGCAGCACTTTCACAGCATCATCTTTTACAGTTTGAAATCTCTCGACTGGAATTCCATCATCTCCACTAGCTTTGTTTGTAGTAATACTTTCTAAGACCCACTTGACTTCATGCTCCAGAACGTCTGGCTCTAGGTGAGTGACCACACCATCATGTTTATCCGAGTCATTGAGACCTTTTTAGGTTAGTTCTTCTGTGTATTCTTGCCACCTCTTCTTCATCTCTTCTGCTTCTGTTAAGTCCATACCATTTCTGTACTTTATTGTGCCCATCTTTACATGAAATGTTCCCTTGGTATCTCTAATTTTCGTGAAGAGATCTTTAGTCTTTCCCATTCTATTGTATTCCTGTTTCTTTGCATTTTTCACTTAGGAAGGCTTTCTTATCTCTCCTTGCATTGTTCATTTAAGAAAGCTGTCTTATCTCTCCTTGCTATTCTTTGGAACTCTGTATTCAGATGGGTATATCTTTCCCTTTCTCCTTTGAGTGATTCGCTATAGAGAATCCAAAGGTTGTTGCTATGTAAGTGTGTTAACCATGTTAAAATACCTCCCATTTTAGCTAGTATTATCTAATCAATATCAAGTTCTTTTCAATTCAAGAGAGTTTTATGGACATTTCATATGGAAACCTGGAGAAGGCGATGGCACCCCACTCCAGTACTCTTGCCTGGAGAATCCCATGGATGGAGGAGCCTGGTGGACTACAGTCCATGGGGTCACTAAGAGTCAGACACGACGGAGCAACTTCACTTTCACTTTTCACTTTCATGCATTGGAGAAGGAAATGGCAACCCACTCCAGTATTCTTGCCTGGAGAATCCCAGGGATGGGGGAGCCTGGTGGGCTGCCATCTATGGGGTTGCATAGAGTCGGACATGACTGAAGCGACTTAGCAGCAACAGCAGCAGCATATGGAAACCATGAGGAGCGATGTCTGTGGCAGCCTTTCCCGGTCTCCCAGTAGCTGGTCCTGGTTCCCAAAGAAGAGTTGACACATCTCACAAGTCCCCTTTGTGCAAGGGAAAACCTCGGCAGGGTCTTCTTTCTCAGTAATTCCTACTGAGACTCCAAAGAAGAGAAAGTGGGGACAGATTTGTTAGGAGAAATGGAACAGGGCCCATGCCTGGATCATCGTGGGGCTCTGGCAACCTGAGGGCACACCACGCCATTTATAGAAAATAAACGCGATTTCCTGTCTTAACTCTTCTGCTAAAAAGGTTAAGTCTTATATAAAATTATATCTCAGTAGTCCAGTGGAGTGAAATAATGACACAGTATATCTCTTTCTGAATTATTCATTTCTTGTTTGTAGATTATATCCAGCTTCCTGTTAATTCACTTAGTTCAGAATTGCAACACATGATGTCATCTGTTTTATTTCCTTGTTTTCACATTGCAGACACCTAGTCAGTATCTTCCAATGCCTTCTTTGGTCATGACAGTCACATTTTAGAGAAGACTACCCTTCCCTAGTCCCCTCCAGACCTCCTGTTAATGCCAGGCAGTCCCTGGCCCGCCGTGGGCTCTGCCGGTTTTCAAGTCTTTGTATTGAATTATTGCTTGTTCTGGCGTGATGCTGATTTCCTCCATTATTTCATACTTCTCCCAGGAGATATCCACATGTTATTTATCCTTTATCCCTCATTTGTGAAAATATCACAGTAAAGAAATCACTTATTTTTTTTTAACCGTCTTTTCTGCTAATTATTCAGTGCAACATATCTTAGAGGGTGTTCCCTCTCCTTCACTGATTTTCTTCATGCCTGTTACCTACCTTGAATTTTTATTTTGCAGCCTTTGATATTTACTCATTCATGCCGTCATGAAAGAGGCAACTTTATTCTTACAACCATTCAGGTATCTGTGCGTGTTGGCCCTGGGTCGCAAGATGATGGCAGCATTAGGGAAACACTGAGTCGAGGCTGCACGTCTGAGCAGCAGACTTAGCAGAGGACGCGGTCCCTGCTGGCTTATTTCTGCAGAGAGAGAAGCATAATCACAAACCTCATATGATTATTTTAGAGAACCTCTGTCTGGCGTTGGTAGAGAAGAGAAATAAAACAGCTAGGTTCTAAGTTTCTCATGTTATAAACGGAGAGGACATACTCTACCTGTCTATATTCTGCCTCACAATATATGGAGTCTGCAGCAGAAAGTAGTACATTAGTCAGTCAGCTCATCAGTACTTATTGATTGTCATTTCATGAAAGACACTGCACCAGACACTATTGGGGAAGCAGAGGATTCAAGGCCCCTGCTGTTTAAGGTGCATGCATGTTTCATGTAACTCAGCCTGAAGCACAGCACAGAGGAGGGTGTGGTCACACAAAGAGAAACATTTGACTGCACATGTGGCACCTTAAATACACTGGGAATTAAGACACAAGTAGAAAAATGCATTTTGTGGTAGACTTTTTAGAACAAACTTTATTTTTCATTGAGCCTAGCATATGGTATCATTTTAAGGGAATAACTGATTTTAAAAGAAGAAAGCAAAGTAAGTCAGTAATGATTGAGTGGCCACAGTAAGGTGAATTAAATATAAGTATGGACCTGGTTGATCTGTGATTCATCACAGGCCAGTAGTTAGAAGTGACCCAAGATTAATGAGCAGGATCACAGTGTTTACATCTAATCTGTCTCCTTGCCCACATGGTCCAGTGTGTCCCAACAACATGTGCTCTTTCTTCTTTTCAGCACATGCTCCTGGCTTTGAAGTTCATCCTTGCATTTGCCATACCTGATAAGCCACGGCATATCCAGATGAAACTGGCCAGATTGGAATTTGAATCTTTGGAGGCACTCAAGCAGCAGGTAAGGGCAGCTGTCCTGAAAATAAGAATGTATTTCTTTAGCAAATGCCAGGAGACATATATCGGACAGTTGCTGCTCAGCACTTCCTGCAACCTTGAAGTTAACCAGTTTAGGTAAGTATAGAAGATTCCAGTTTATTTTGTTTATAATTTGTGTTTGGATATAGTTGGCTAACAATGTTGCATTTGTTCCAGGTGCACAGCAAAGTGATTCAGTGATACACATGCATGCATCTCTTCTTTCTCAAATTCTTTTTAAGTTCTTACAGAATACTGAGCACACTTTCCTGTGCTACGCAGTATAGGTCCCTGTTGGTTATGTATTTCAAATATAGTAATGAGCATATTTCAGTCCCAAACTCCCTATTCACCCCTCCCCCCATGCCTTTCCCCTTTGGGAACCCTAAGTTTGTTTTCTATGGCTATGAGTCTGTTTCTCGTGTTTACAAATAAGTTCACTTGTGTCTTTTTTTTTTTTTAGATTACACATATATGTGATACCACATGATATTTGTCTTTGTCTCACCACTTACTTCACTCAGAATGATAATCTCCAGGTCAATCCATGTTGCCGCGAGTGGCATTATTTCATTCTTTTTTAATGGCTAAGTAATATTCCGTTGTGTATATGTACCTCGACTTCTTTATCCATTCATTTGTCGACGGATGTCTAGGTTGCTTCCATTCCTAGCTATTGTGAGTAGTGCTGCTATGAACATTGGGGTACATGTGTCTTTTTTAGTTGTGGTTTTCTCGGGTATATGCCCAGCAGTGGGATTGTTGGGTCATGTGGCGATTTCATTCCTAGTTTTTAAAGGAATCTCCATACCGTCTTCCATAGTGGCTGTATCATTTTGCATTCCCACCAACAGTGCAAGAGGGTTCCCTTTTCTCCACACCCTTTCCAGCATTTATTGTTTGTAGATTTTTCAGTGATGGTCATTCTAACCTGTGTGAGGTAATAATACCTCATTGTAGTTTTGACTTGCATTTCTCTAATAATGAGCAATGTTGAACACCTTTTCATGTGTTTTTTAGCCATCTGTTTGTCTTCTTTGGAGAAATGTTTGTTTCAGCTTTCTGCCCACTCTTTGATTGGGTTGTTTGTTTTTCTGGTATTGAGCCGAATGAGCTGCTTATGTATTTTAGAGATTAATCCTTGGTCAGTTGTTTCATTTGCTATTTTCTCTCATTCTAAGGGTTGGCTAATAATAATCTGATCTGATCAGTCAAACCAGAAGAAAATTTAAATATTTATCTTGAGGCTTCTGTTCATAGAAAATTTTAAAGTCTTCTGAAGTTTCCATTTTGTGCATAAAATTATTATAGCAAAGTATTAAAAAGTGATTGATAAAGACTTTCAAGCAAAAAAAATATTTGATTAGGGTAAGATTCTTTGGAAGAAGTGTAAAGAAAATAGTACTTCAAGGAAGGAGAAAAGGAAAAACAAAATTTTTACTTATCATTAGGAGTATGTTTGTGTCTCTTGAATGGATGGTGGTGGATATCACATCATAATGTTAAGCATTTCTTGGTTATCTTTAAAAGAGTGACATTAGAGTTTACTTTTAAAATGTCAATATTCACAGTATGCTAGAAAATATATTTTGCAGCTATTTTAATTTATGATGAAATATTAGATGTCAGCTTAAAACTGTACGGGAGGGCATTTGGCACTCAGAACTTTTAGAGGTGATATAAGCAGAAATCGTTTTAATTGAACAGCATTGTCTATGGAAGAGTTTTGGTAAATCAGGTTTCTCCACTGATTCCATTTTAGTGAAGTTTTATAGACTGGGGCAGGCTGGCTGTGTACACACCTTTCCTCCAGGTCAAGGAGGTCTTATTTCATGTTAGTTAAGCTTTCTTCTCCTCTCACTTAGGATTTTACCCTGCCATGAATGTGTTCTAAAAAGCAAAGGGTCTTTCTCAGTGCTGGAGATGACTAGCATGTCTCATGTTACTAAACATATTTACCTGAAAGTCCTACTTCAGATCTGTCATATTTGCTTTGGAGGGATTGATAGATATTAGTGTTTACTGTGGATGTGACTCAGTAACGTCCCCAATCCTCTCGGCTCCTGGATTCATCCTCAGATACTCCCTAGCTGACAGTAAAGCAAAGTCCAAGATGAGTTTGGTTTACGCTCATCTTCATTGAGAAGTGAAACATTAACCTAAAGTCTGTCTATTTTTTAAAAAGATAAAAAACTCTAAGTGATTTTAAGTCTCTCTGAGGTCTTTTCTCCTGAGGACATGACATGATTCTCTGATTAACATCTCTAGGAAAACGTGATTTTGGTGTTGATTTTACTGTTAAGTCTGGTGGAACAGAGATATCCAGGAGGTGTTGACTCTGTGTGTGTGCGCACGCACATGCTCAGTTGTGTCCCACTCTTTGCAGTCCCATGGACTGTAGCCCTCCAGGCTCTTCTGTTCTTTGGGATCTTTCTGACCCAGGGATTGAACCCCTATCTCCTGCGTCTCCTGCGTTGGCAGGATAGATTCTTTACCACTGAGCCACCTGGGAAGCCTGCTGACTCAGTATATGTATCAAATGCCTCCATAGAGGGTGTTCTGGCTTGCCCTGGAGGTGACATAATTTGTGCCGATGCAGCTCCAGTGTCTTGGATCCAAGAAGGGAGAGAGCCAAGTTGAGTACTTGTGGTTTCCTAGGGCCTTGACTGCAAACCCAGGAAAAGCATCCTTCCCCCCACCTCCCACCCCTCCTGGTTTTTGTTAAAATTATAATCTGAGACTAAAACCCATCCAGAGTACAACCTGGGCAGAAGGTCCTCTTTGCTTTCTTGTCTCTTTCTGGCCCAGGGCTTTGCTGTGTGGTTGACACCGCTGCCTGGGTCACCCAAGCTCACGCTGCTGCCAGTTGGAGACAAATATTTTCATCATGTTTCCTCTTTAGTCTCACTGTGCAGAGGTTCTAAAAGGTCATAGGTGTGGAAGGTCACCCATTTTCTGCTTTTCAAAGACTCTAATTCAGTGGCATGTCTTTAGTTCACTTGCCCAGCTAGTGTCATTTCTAGGATATAGAGTTTTTCTTTTTCTTTTTCACTCTGATGTTTACCTGTGTGTTTTGTAAACAAGTGGAGCCTCACCTCCCTGGGCTGTTCCCGTGGACTAAAGGCAGAGAGGAGGGCTTCTGCCGCATCTTCTGGCCAGCTGGGCCCTGATCAGAAGTGGAGTTACGGGAAACATATTTAAGAATAAATCTCATTAATGCCTAGCCTGTCCCCAGACTCTTTCACTGTTAAGTGACCAGAAATGGACAACAGACTTGTCAATGGGAAAGATTATTCATGAATAATTATTATATTGTGCCTAATTTATACTTGAATTGCTACTTTTCACTTCCATTTCCACTTTATGGACAAAACGTGATTGAGAAATTTCAGTCATTGGACAGTTCTTTTTTTATATGTGATTTTATTTCTTTTTGGCTGTGCTAGGTCTTTCTTGCTGCACAGACTCTAGTTGCGGAGAGCAGGGGCCTCCTCTGTAATTGTAGTGTGCGGGCTCATCATTCCAGTGGCTTCTCTCGTTGTGGAGCACGGACGCTCGGGTGCACGGACTTCAGTAGTTGCCGCCTGTGGGCTCAGCAGTTGCGGCTCTCAGATTCTGGAGCACGGACTCAAGTTGTGGCACACAGGCTTCATTGCTCTGTAGAAGGGGGTGGTGGTATCTACATGGATCAGGGATCAAACCTGTGTGTCCTGCATTGGCAGGCAGATTCTTTACCACTGATTCACCAGGGAAGCCCTGGAAAGTTCTTACATTGGGCTATACATCTTGAAAGTAAAACTTTCAAACTGCGTGTGTTAGGAATTCCCTGGTGGTCCAGTGGTTAGGACTCCGAGCTTTCACTGCCTAAGATTCAGCCTCTGGTAGGATAACTAAGATCCTGAAAGCTGTGTGGTGCAGCAAAACAAACAAACAAACATATTTTTAGGCACCACACCCTGAAGATTCTGTTCCTCTAAATCTTAGGTGGACACAGATTACCTACATTTAAAAGACCCTTCCTATTACTCCAAGAATGCTCTCCTCAACCCCGGCCCTCAGCAGAGCTGGATCCCAAGTACCATCAGGTGAATGCTGAGAAGGAGCAAATTCTGAGTCAGGTTCTGCCCCAGGAATAGATCAGGTAGCATATTCACACCTCATATTTCCGCTTTATAAAATAAAAGGCTGGACTTGTTGGCCAGAAATGTACATGTTTTAGCCAACACCCAAGTGATTCCAGTGGGGAGGTTGTGGACCCACCAGGGGACCCACTGTGCTCTATGGACCTGGCTGTTCCTCCAAGTTCATAGGGCAGGGGCCGTGGGGAGTGGGGGAGTGTGCGTGGAGAGGAAGGGTACCCAGAGCAATTCTTTTCTCAGCATCAGATAGGAAACTGTGGCATTTCTAAATACATAAGCAAATGAGATATACTTGAAGGTGAGAGGCAAACTGGGGAAAATAAAATTGTTTGCTTTGCAAAGGGCATCTTGAAATGATTAGACTTCAGTCAGTGAGACCTTTACAGAGAATTCTAGACAGTAAATATCAGCCTAGTGATGCCCTTTTATTTCTTTTCAAATTGATGTATTCAACTCTCAGTAATTTTTAAGATCCAGTTAAAAATAGAAAGAAGTCTTATCCAGGTACCATTTGCTCCCTGGCTGGCCTGGAGCACAAGGGCACAACATCCTCAGTACAATCATCCTTCTGGGCAGACCGCCCTTTCAGGAGCTGAGCGCCCACAGAAAGCCTGGGAGCTGGTCCAGTAGAGCCTCTGAGAAAGAGAACAGCCTCAGAAATCAGTTGGAAGAACAAATAAGGACTTAAGAAGATGCCGCGATGTGAATTAGGGCCCTCCAGGGTTCTAGCCAGATGTGAGACCTTGACCAGCTGGCCATCTGGGCCAGCCTGCATGAAGTAACATTTTTGTTTTCTAGGGTTAACTGTATTTAAGCCATTTCTGACATTTTCCAGGAGCTTCTGAACTTTCCTTTCTCTGTTTTTGCTCTTAAGGTGTGGTAGTGAGATCTGCATTCTTAATGGAAAGTTAAGAGTTTCACAACATAGAATGAAGATGTTAAAGTATTTGACAATTGAATATGCAATCGCATGTTGGTCTGCCAACATGTGTTCAGAAGGAAATATTGAATCCAGATAAAGAATTGGCTCCTGAGGAGCCAGTTATGGAGGCAGTTGGTGCCGAAGCCTCCATCGTTGGGGAGGGGACGGTCCATTTCCCTGGGCGCCGAGTTGGCCCCAGCTTCATGAGCCCAAGCAGCCTAAAGGTAAACTGAAGTCCACAGTTCCAGAAGACCCCTCTAAGCTGGCTTCTCCCTCTCTCCCATGTCAGGAGTTTGTCTCACAGCCTCGTGCAGCTTCAGGGCAAGTGGGTTGACCCCCTGTTTTGGAGTCTCCACAGGTGGCCCTTGCACACACGAGTAGAGTGAGGCAGCAGTGACACAGTGTGAGATGCCCATGTGAAGCGGGGCGGTGGCAGGGAGATGCGCTTGGTGACGGAGGAGGACCACCTCAGGTTTGGGTGCCCTGACTGACTGGGCAAACCAGGAGTGAAACGGTTGCCGTGAAACCAGAGGGAATGGCGAGTCGATTCCACCTTTGCAGCAGCCCCGCCTGTTTTCATGATAAGAGCACAGCTGGGCAGTGCCCAAGGGTGGTAGCAGACAGCAAGCAATGGGAGGACAGCTGAGCCAGGCACTCTCCTAAGCCTTCCCCGTGGGCTGTGACGCCCGATAGCAGCGCTCGGAGGTGGGGTCTGTTAGCCATTTGACTTGATTTTCACATGGTACATTGCTCTTCAATTCATAACTTAGAACTGTCTTCAAAGTACTAGTGCGCTGACAAACACCGGTTCATGTACCTCTTACTGAGACTCCAAAGTAGGTCTCCTCTTACTTTTGGGTCTCAGTCACACTGCTCATGGATCCCTGACCACCCAGGGACCCCAGCCACCACCAGCGGCTCAGGCCCTCCCTCCCCAGAGAGCCCCCCTCTGGCGTGTGGCAGAGGGGCCTGCTGCCCACTTCTGTGTATCTACCCCTCTGCCCTTGGCCAGGTGACGCCTTTCATACCCAAGTCCCCTCAGCCAGCTCTGACTAAATCTCCACTTAATCAAACTGAGTTTGTTGACTCATACATAGTTCAGAAGCTAATACATTAGGTAAATGACAAATGATGTCCTTGGACAAAAAAAGAGGAATCTTAAAATAGGTGTTCGGGCAAAAATGGAAAGAGTTAGGTCATATGCCTTTCTGGGATCACTGGGGAAGGGAATACATTCTGAGGAATTACATGAGAGCACTTTAGAAGGACTCCATGCCTAGCCTTGATGAAGCCCAAATCCTACTTTTTCTGAAAGTACTGACTATGGTTGATATCAGTAAAAAGGGTAGCTCCCAAAGAGACCATAAAATAACCCTGAATCAAGCCAGATAGAATTCTAAAGTAGTTTGTACTTAACCACTGTTGGTTAGGTTTTTTTTTTTTTTTTTTTTTTTCCCTCTGCAGTTTTTGCTCTGACTGAAGAAGAAACAGTGTAAAGTGCATGAAGGCATCCAGACACTAGAATAAGATGCTTCACGAAAGCCCAAGAAAGCCTCTGATCATTTCTGTCTCCCTAGTAAACAAGCCATATAAATTGCTACTTACTCTCATTTCCTAGTCCTCTGGGAAAAATTTAACATTTGTATATTTAATTATTCCCCCAGATGTAAAAGACATGGCTAAATCAGAACCAGATTTATTTTTTCTTCTGGAAATTACTGAGCAAGCCATGAAACAGAGTAAAATGTAGCATCTTCCTAGTCACTGAATGAGTTGATGAGCTGCAGTGAGGGCAGAAAGGGCCTGGAGCAGAGATGTCCTCCACAGAGAAGGGCCTCAGGTTCACTGAACTGTGGAAGTGACGCTGTGAGCTTTGCACCATATGTCATTAAAATATGTCTGTGTTTGTAAAGAAAAAAAAATTCACCCTATCGTAAATTATTCTAGAAAGTTCAGAATGCTTAAAACTGTATGATTAAAAAGAAAAGAAAGATGTTTTCTGGTGAGGTATTAAAAGTTCTTAGAGTTCCAGTCTCAGCTTCTATACTAGATTAGTAATTATAGTGCCCTGAGGGCCCACATGTGTGAGAGCAGGTTCCTTCTCCGCATAAATGCCAGGGCTGTTAGGAATGCATCTATTTATGCTTTTTTTTTAAACTACATGTTTTAAGATGGGTTTTTTTTTAGATGTATTGGAGTATAATTGCTTTACAGTGTTCTGTTATTTTCAGCCATACAGCAAAGTGAATCAGTTATGTGTGGACATACATCCCCTCTTTCTTGGATTTCCTTCCCATGTAGGTCACCAGAAGCACTGAGTAGAGTTCCGTGTGCCATACAGTAGGTTCTCATTGCCGCTGCTGCTCAGTCGCTTCAGTCATGTCCGACTCTGTGCGACCCCATAGACGGCAGCCCACCAGGCTCCCCCGTCCCTGGGATTCTCCAGGCAAGAACACTGGAGTGGGTTGCCATTTCCTTCTCCAAGGTTCTCATTAGTTATCTCTTTTATACATAGTAGCATATGTATGTCCATCATCCCAATCTCCCAGTTCATCTCACCTCGCTTCCCCCATCTTGGTGACCATACATTTGTTCTCTGCATCTCTTGTCTTATTTCTGCTTTGCACATAGGTTAATCTGTACCATTTTTCTAGATTCCACATATATTTCTGAATACACAATATTTGTTTTTCTCTTTCTGACTTACTTCACTTCTAGGTCCTACTTCACTTCTAGGTCCATCCATGTCCCTGCAAATGGTACAATTTTATTCCTTCTTATGGCTGAGAAATATTCCACTGTATATACATGTGCCACATCTTATTTATCCTGCCTCTGTTGATGGGCATTTAGGTTGCTTCCATGTCCTGGCTGTTGTAAACAGAGCTACAGTATACACTGGGATGCATGCGTCTTTTTGAATTATGGTTTTCTCCAGGTATGGCCCAGGACTGGGTTTGCTGGGTCATATGGTAGTTCTAGTTTTAGTTTTTGAAGGAACCTCTATACTGTTCTCCATAGTGATTATATCAATTACATTCCCACCAACAGTGTAAGAGAGTTCCCTTTTCTCCACACCCCCTGCAGTATTGTTTATAGTTCTTTTTGATGATGGTTATTCTGACTGGAGTAAGGTGGTATCTTGTAATTTTGATTTGCATTTCTCTAATAATTAGTGATGTTAAGCATGTTTTCATGTTCCTTTTGGCCATGTGTATGTCTTCTTTGGAGAAATATCTATTTAGGTCTTCTACCCATTTTTTGATTGGTTTGTTTTTTTGATATTAAGCTGCATGAGCTGTTTGTATATTTTAGAGATGAATCCTTTGTCCATTGCTTCATTTGCAAGTATTTTCTCCCATTCTGTGGGTTGTCTTTCTTCTTGTTTATGGTTTCCTTTGCTGTGTGAAAGCTTTTAAGTCTCATTAGGTCCCATTTGTTTGTTTTTGTTTTTATGTTCTATTATTCTAGAAACTGGATCAGAAAAGATCTTGCCACTCTTTATGTCAAAGAGTGTTCTGTTTACGTATTCCTCTAAGAGTTACATAAGAGTGTCCAGACTTACATTTAGGTCTTTAATCCGTTTTTGAGTTTATTTCTGTTTATGATGTTAGAGAGTGTTCTAATTTCATTCTCTTACATGTAGCTATCCAGTTTTCCCTGCACCATGTGTGGAAGAAACTGTCTTTTCTCCACTGTGTGCTCTTGCCTCTCTCATCATAGATTAGGTGACCAAAGATGTGTGGGTTTGTCTCTGGGCCTTCTATCCTGTTCCGTTAATGTATGTTTCTGTTTCTCTGTGCCAGTACCATACTGTCTTATTACTATAGCTTTGTTGTTCTAAGATATTAAAGACTGTATTATTGGCTTCATTAAGATCAAAGATATATTTCTGTGACTACCAGACTAGAAGCATCTTAGAGACAGGATTACTTCAGACACAGCATTCATATCTGTTGAATGAATGAGTCAGTAATTAGATGATGGGCCACAGCCTCATTCCTTCATGCCTTTTTGTGTTATTAAATTGTAGTCCTTTGGCTTTGAAGTTGTCCTCTGTGTGTTAGATTTGGGATTTAGGAACTCATCATTGAGTTCTTACTGTGTCAGGAAATCACAGGCTTTTTTAAAAATTACTTTTGGTTTTAATTACTAGTAAACTGTTAAAATGGAAAACCTCTTTTTAAATATAATAAATAATATTACTTTGCATGGATTTCCAATGCTATAGAACTTCAGAGATATGATTGAATATCATATCATATAGTGAATGTAAACCTGAGATTGGGCTGGAAATACAGTGGTTGAGAGCCTTGGAAATTGAGCCTTTAAAGTAAATCCCTAAGAGCAGGATATATAGTGATTTGCTTCTTTCTCCTAAGAAGAGAATGCAGAAAACAGGAAATATTTAGATTTAAGGACTTCCTGAAATATTTAACTAAAGGAAGGTAACCATTTCATGTTGATAATAGCTCTAAGAATATAAGTAGTTAATTCTACTGAATTCATAATAAGTCAAAATTAAAGTACAGACATTAAAATTCAGCAGCAAATGTCAAGGACATGGTATGGTCAAAGCACAAAAATGTGGAGCATCAGAAAGTCCAGTAACTCATATGATTGTCAAACGGCCTAATTGAAAAGCCCGTAGAAAAGACCCTGTCGCAAAGGCTGACTGTACGGTCTAAGGAAAGGGTCATTAGCCATGGTGGTTACCTTCCAAAGGGGTCTCCAGTGACCCCTGCCTCCTGGTGTCTATACCCTGGGAGTCCCCACCAACCCTCCACCCTGGTTGGTCTGTGTAATCAGTAGAGTACTGCAGAAGTGTTGGTATGTCTCTTCTGGGGCTAGGTCATAAGACAGACATTGTGGCTCTGCCTTCTCCCTCGTGGATCATTTGCTTTTGGGAAGTTAGCTGTCATGTTGTGAGAACACTCTACATTAGGTAGGTCATCCAGAGGACAGAACTGCTGGTTGGCCCCGAGGTGGAGGTAGGCAGTCGAGGCTCCTCAGCCCTCCCCCGTCTGCCCACCATTCCCACACTGGGAGTGGTTTCAAGGACGCAGCCTTGAGGGAGTCATGTCTTGTGCCTGTGACCGAACCCGGTGAAAGCCTTTATATTAACTTTAAGGTTTTGGTGGGTGGATGCAGAGATCTGCGTATCTTGCAGCCAAGCCTTGTATGTAATTTCTTTTGTTTATTAAAATGTCCCCCTAGCAGTCTGGAGTGGTCTTCCCCTTTCTTTGGTCTCTCTTTGCCGGCCATGTAAGGGGGCCAGCCATCTGGGGGATTCCTGAGGCTGCAGACCAACCCTCAGGCCACCAGTGGAGAGGCCCACATGACGAGGAACGTGATTGACCACCAAGAGCGACGTGAACAAACCATCTTGGAAGCACATAGTCTAATCCAGGAGTTGGCAGACTTTTTCTGTAAAAATATAGTAAATATTTTAGTTGTGTGGGCCATAGAGTCTCTCTTGAACCTACTCAGTCCGGCTATTATAGAGCAAAAGCTGCCAAGCCCAATATGGGAATGAAAGGAAGAGGCTGTGTTCCAATAAAACTTTATTTACAAGAGCAGGCAGTAGGCCAGATTTGGCCTGAGGACTGCAGCTTATCACCCGTCCTGTAGCCTGTCAAGCCTTCAGAAGACTGCAGTCACTGCCCGTGTCCTGACTGAAGCTTCCTGAGAGTCCCTGAGCCAGAGCCACCCAGCTGCTTCCAAATTCCTGAGAATAAATACTTAAATGTTTAAGCCACTAAGTTTTGAAGTATTTTGTCACACAATAGTAGATAACTAATGCAATAATAAGTAACTAATCCAGAAAAGGAGGCTGGCTGACAGATGAACCAAGCTTGGCTGTGAGTTGATAACTATTGAAGCTAGGTGGTAGGTAGTCCATGGAGGTTCATTATATTATTATCTCTACTTCTGTGTAGTAAAAGGTTAAAAGGAACCCAAAAAAACAGGAAAAGAAACTATTAGAGAATTGTCTAAAATCAGAGCGTCGATAAATTGTGATGCTTGTGCTGCTCACCCATGTCTCTGGCTCTGAACCCTGTGTTCTCTTGGCTCCCTCTTCTAGCAAAGCCTTGGCTGTTTGCATGTATTTTTCCATCGATTCATTGCCACATTAATACTTTCAACTTAATATCCAAGACAGTTCTTTGACCTTTGATGCCATTGCTGCTGTTGAACCATCGTTGAGGCTTTCCCACCTCTTCATCCCTCTACACCATTGTTGCTATTCGGTCACTAGGTTGTGTCTGACCCTTTGCGACCCCATGGACTGTCGCCCACCAGGCTCCTCTGTCTCCTCTGTGCATGGAGTTTTCCAGGTGCGAGTCCTGGAGTGGGTTGCCATTTCCTTCTCCAGGGGATCTTCCTGGACAAGGGAACTGAACCCACGTCTCCTGCTTTGGCAGGCACATTCTCTACCTCTGAGCCACTTGGGAAGCCACTCTTTACAGTGTAGACTGTAAAAAACAGTCATTACCGAGAGATGGAGCCCTGTTCAAAGATCAACAGAGTCCAGCCTTGATGTGACCTGGGGTATAATAGTTTACATTTTTACTGATCTTGGCTCTCAGGAAGATACTAGCAAATCCAATACCTTAATGAATTCTTACACAGCCTGGGAGGGTAGGTCTGGCAGGTTTCACTCTACCATTTTATAGATGAGAAATTTGGAGACTCAGAGTTTAAATGGCCTTCCCTGGTGGCTCAGACAGTAATAAAATCAACTACAATACAGGAGACCTGGGTTCGATCCCTGGGTCAGGAAGATCCGCTGGAGATGGGAGTAGCTACCCACTCCCGTGTTCAGCAGGGTCCAGAATCTAGCCCCTGGTCCAGTGTTCTTTCTTCCTCCCGTACCACCTCTCCTGGGCTTGAGGAGAAGCAGGTAGAATTTGACTTAAATGAAATGACTGTGAAATACCTCACACAGTGCTTGGCACATAGGTTCCCAATCAGTATGTTTACATTCCCTTTAAAACACCTTTGAAATTGGAAATCACCTTGACAGGGTTTTAATTGGCAATATAAATGATAGTGTGTTAATTGTTAGGTGCATGAAATAGATATTTGAAATAACCTATCTTTTGATTGATTGCACTGATCCCCAAAAGGGTTCTTGTGTTTGATTCAGAGAACAGGTCTGGATTATTCTGCTCTTGTAGTTCCCCAGGACAATCATGAAATAAGCTTTAGTGTTAGATTTTGAACAGCTCATGCTTTCTGTACACTTAACCAAATGTCCTTGGTGATGACATTTACAAATGAAATACAACTTTGAGAACAGGCGAAGAAGGTAGTGGGAGAGCAGAGAGCAAAGTGCCAAATGTGAAAAAATGCCTTTAAATGTCAAAACTCAGTTCACCAGGACATCATCTCTTTCCTTTTTCTTTCAGAGATCTGTTTAAATAATGTTGTGTGTTCATATCCTTAGCATGTGGTTAGGAGGAAATGAATTTTTCCATCAAACATTTTTGAGTTTTCATTTCTTTCCTTCCCGTTGGTGGCAGTCCTTTTAGATAAAGTCTACAAGGCACTTACTACTGGCCAGGTAACTTTATTATCAGGGCTGTAGCTTTATATTCTTCATTCTCCCCCCATGCTAAGGCAAATTTGGGGAAAAAAAATCTCATTTGTTTGGAATCTTATATTGTTATTTTATTTGTTATTTTGAATCTTAAGTTTCTCTCCAGTTCTTCATTCAAGTTGCTTAAAGCAGTGTTTTTGTGGGTAGATTTGCAGCTTCTTTTGTTTAAATTGTTTTGGGAAAAAAATGATAATCGTATTTTAAATTTGCAAGCCTGGTTTTAGTCATAGGCACAAGAGAAAAATGAGCTGCCAAATGTCTGGAAAACACAACTCCAACCTCCTCTACTTTCACATGTGATAAATACTGCTTTGAGTAGAGACAGAAAAATCCAGATGGTTTTTTTTAAACTTCTTGGACTAATGGATTCACCATTTTTTAAGGTATGTTGTAGAAAACCATTTGCAAAAACTTGAATCTGGTTTATTTAAACTGTATGCAGGATAGCGTGCACAATCATTGCAAAAATGATCTGTGATTAAACAGTTACAATCAGAACAGTGTACTAAGGAATTGTAATTCTCACAGTCTCTACCAAAACACTGATCTTAAAGGAAGTGTGTAGATCCTCTGAGGATGTACAGTGTGCCAGGAACTGGGTGGGTGGTTTGCAAATGGATTTTGGCATCAGGTATAGGCGTCTCAGGAATTCCAGCTTTACCATTACTGAGTAACTGTGGACAAGTTACAAAACCTCTCTGGGCCTCAGTTTCATCCTTTGTAGAATGGGCATAATGCCAGGAACAAACATATGGGGTGAGCAAGTAGATGGAGGTACAAATCAGAGCCTCTAAATCTATGGCTTTTCTACCATTTTCTACCATAGAACAAATGGGTATAAAGAACAGACTTTTTTTTTTAATTGGAGTACAGTTGCTTTACAATGTTGTGTTAGTTTCTGCTGTGCAGTGAAGTGCTCAGCTATATGTATGCATATATCCCCTTGCTCTTGAACCTCCCTCCCATCCCAGCCCTCTAGGTTGTCACAGCACCAGGCTGAGCTCCCTGTGCTTTGCAGCAGGTTCCCACTAGCTGTCTGTTTTACACATGGTAGTGGTTATACGTCCCAACTTCCCAATTCATCCCACCCTCCCCTTCCTGCTCTGTGTCCACATATCCATTCTCTACATCTGCCTTTCTATTCCTGCCCTGCAAATAGGTTCTTCTGGACCATTTTTCTAGATTCCACCTATATGTGTTAATATATGATGCTTGCTTTTCTCTTCCTGATTTATTTCACTCTGTATGACAGACTCTGGGTCTATATACATCTCTAAAAATGATCCAATTTTGTTCCTTTTTATGGTTGAGTAATGCAACCCACTCCAGTGTTCTTGCCTGGAGAATCCCAGGGACGGGGAGCCTGGTGGGCTGCTGTCTATGGGGTCACACAGAATCGGACACGACTGAAGTGACTTAGCAATATTCTGTTATATATATGTACCACATCTTCTTTATCCATTCCTTTATCCTTTATCCATTCCATATCCGTGTTAGTGGACAGCTGAGTTGTTTCCGTGTCTTGGCTATTGTACAGAGTGTTGCAGTGAACATTGGGAGCTATGTATCATTTTTACTTATGGTTTTCTCAGGGTAAATAACAGACTTCTCAGTGGAGCGCCACAAGAAACTTTTGGCCACTAGGAAATAAAGTCCTCATTTTTAGTAGATCCATGGAGATCCTGCCAAAGAGAAATAACTACTTACTTTGAAAATTGCCATGCTTTCTGGCAATGAGCAGTCTTGGATCCCTCCAAGCCCTGGGATTCCTTAAAAATTGTTGCTGTCCAGCTGTATTTTAACCCCTAAAAGCCCCTTGAAATGCTAATCAACCAAAATTAATTTGGATTTCAAGTGGATTCTGGAGGTGAAGAGTGGTGGAAGGTCCCCGGATGGCAGCCCTTCCTTCAGAAATCACGGCGGGGCTCTCGATGGATGGTTCTTCTTGGGCTCATGCTTGAAAGTCTGCTCATTCTGTGGCAGAATTCACTGAGTGGTAGAAATGAATTAGAGCCTAGAGTTTCTTGTAAGAATAATGATATTAATTCAACATGAGAGAGCTGAGCTCCAGGTATAAAATTCTATAGAATCTTTGCGAGCAAGTCAGTCGCTGCTCTCCTTTCTTTTGCCCCCTCCTCCCACTCCTCATCTTTATCTCTTCTTTCTTTTTCAGTTTTCCAAGAAAGGAAAAGGACAGAGTAGCCACTCTGAATTTGTTGATGTCCAAAAGCCTTCCTCTTAACTTTCATTCTTTGTCTTTGGGTTACTAGTTGGATCCTCTTTTTTTGGCTTTATTTCCTTTTAGCAAATTATCCTGCTTTTCCTTTCATTTATCTTTGCAGGGGCTCGTGCATCCCTTTTGTTCTGCTGTGTCTGTCTTTAGCCTCCCAGAACTTAGTCTCACACCCTTTCCAGGGATGAGCTCAGGCCCAGAGGTCTGTGCTGCCAGCCAGCCTTCCTGCTGGGGAAGCTGTTGACGAGTACGTCCCTCACAAGGCCTGGCTTCTCTGAATGGTTGTGGTGGAGGGGAGCGGTGTTGTGTGGTTGGGGGCTTCAGAGCCCTGCCCTTTCAGCTGCAAGTGGCCCACGCTGGCCAGGCGGGCTGGGTGAAGCCCTCCCAGCGCCGCTGATCCCTGCGGGTGCCCCAGGGGACACACAGGCTGCTTTCCTGGTCAGAGCAGGTGAGGTGAGAATGGATCTGATCCAGACCCTGCTGTCAGGACGCAGCCCTGCAGCCTGCTTAATTGCCTGCTCTCTGAAGAAAATGCTCTGCCTCCGTGGATGATTGTAAGATTTTTCACTTGTAAGGGTTGCCCCACTAGGTGCAAACAAGGAACGTGCCTTTAACCGAACTGGAACCAGAAAGGTTCACACAGGCTAGGGTGGAGAAAACTCTGCTCATCCTCTCCTGTGGCCTCTTTTATAGTCAGACGTAGGCACAGAAAAGTGGAAAGTAGGAAACAAAAAGTGGAGCGTTGAGGTCTCCCACAGCTGCGGCCTCCAGACGTATCTGGACCGTTGTAATCCCAAGTACAGGCTCTCTTTATGGCTCTATCATAGCCAAGATTTTGTTTGAGATCATAGTGCACATCATTTTCATTGTTCAAACACGGCAGGGAATAAAGGCCATTGTTTGCCTTGTGTATGGTGTCTTTCATTTGATCAAAAGGGAGTACTCTCTCTGTGACTGAGAAGTGGTACCAGAATGCCTCGCTACAAAGATGAGCTTTTGATTGAGAAGAGCCGAGGGCCATCCAGAGCGGGAACCGGGCACGCCAGAGGGCTGGCTGCTAAGTGGACTGGTGCCTCAGCCATTGACTATTGTCAGCCACTGTCAGCAGCCACACTGGGGTGATGGTGCCACCAGGGGTCTGGCCTGACAGCTCTCATGACCTCCTTTCCAATTCTCTTAGAACTCTCTGCTCTGGCATTTCCGATTTGCCACATTTTTACCCACCATTCTTCAGCCTTCCTTCAGATTCCCATTCGAGCCCTGCGTTCTTGGTTAGAGGGTGGATGAGTGATAACTAGTTAGTATCACCATCTATTATAACTAGTTAGTATCACCAACTCAGTGATATTAGTATAACTAGTTAACTAGTACTAGTATAGTACTCTAGTATAACTAGTTAGTATCACTAAGGTAGTATCACTAACTCAGAGGGCAGAGTGGGTTTGGTTTTCATTCATGTGTGCTTATGTGACCTGGTGGTTTTTCCATCCCTGGCTTCAGGAATCTTAAATTTAAGTCATGAGCTTGTGACAGTTCAAATGTGTCTGTTATTTGGACTCATCAGTTTAAAATACATGCACATGAGAATTCCTGGGTAGTCCAGTTGTCAGGACTTGGCACTTTCACTTCTGAGAGTGCAGGTTCAATCCAGAGTTGGGGAACTAAGATCCCACAGGCTGTGCAGTGTGGCCTAAAATAAAAAAAGAAAGGTATTAAAAAAATTAACAACATACGTGTACACATCAGCCTTCTAGTACCTGGGCCTATGCTGTAGACAGACGCAGGGCACTCAAATCAAACAGTTTTACTGTAGAGAGAAAACATCGAAGTTCCTGAGAGTTGATTACATCTTAACACAGTGGCAGTCTTGGGAAGAAGTCTGCCACTTCCCAAATCTTGGGAAGAAATGGTTGGTTAGCCCATAGTTAATCCCCTTGAAACTTAAGTTTTCTGAGAAGCAGTGACTCGACTCCAGGATGCTCTCTTTCCCGGTGCTGCAGTACAGATGGAGGTATCTTTCAATGGGCCTCCACTAGGCCTGAAGCCTCCTGCTTGTTTGCAGCCCAGGCATACACTTTCCACTGTTCTGGGCACCGTGACGATGGCATCACTCCATAGAGAGTCAGGACGAACGGGAGCCTCATGGAGACTCCCACCAGCCTGCTCTGTGAGTTACTTCAAGTGTGTTTCCACGATTTGATTAGGGGACAAAGAACCAAAGAAAAATAGAATGTCTTTTCAAAACTGAACTCCACTCCTCTGTCGGCCCCCTGGGCTTCCCAAGGATTAAACCTCATTTAATCTTCCTTCATCAGAGATATCAGTGTTTGCTTTCAGACACACACAGTTATGAGTCTTCACCTGGAAGACAGTGGCCCAGTGGCCAAAATCAGTATGATCTGCTTTTGAAGGAATGCGAATGGGGAGGCAAGTTTCTCTATGGGAAAATTACAAAACACCAAGGTGGTATGAAGTGTGGCACCAGAGTGGGCTGGGTTGCCCTCTGATCCCTAGTGCAGCACCCAGTACCTCCTGGATTAATATGTCAGTCAGATGGCATCAGAGCCTGTCCAGTTATCCAGCACCAGCTCTCTTCCAGGGTAACTACATTCACGTGCAATAGCAAATCGCAGCACTTATTGCCAAGGCCGTAGATGTGACGGTTGAGGTAGTCATTAGTTTTCAGTGCACACACCAGAACCTCGTCATGGAATGTTTTTTATAGGTGAACCAGTGAGGAAGGTGTTAGCTTCTATCTGTCACATCCCCAGAACTGTGGTCATTTATCAAGAGTTATCAGAGGAAAGTGATCCTTCAGACTGCTTGCGGTCATATTCTCCACCTGGAAACGGTCACAGAAAACGTCTTTTTCGCAAGTATAGCACCATTGTACTCAGAGTAGATGTCCTAATGCAGCTCGGTGCAGAGGGCTGGCGCGGATTTCTCTGCCTGTTAGTTGGGTGAGGCTAATAGGATGCAGTGGGCTTGGAAACGTTCCTGTCTCATTAGTCTAATAAAAGGTACATTGTGCTTCCTTATGGTTTTTAAGAGCACATCAAAAATAGTTTACTATGCTGCCAGCTTGGATTGTCTATTTTTTTTTAAGAGAATTTAAATGCAGAAGGACTCAGGATATTGCAGCCATAGAATGTTTCATTACCATCTAGGTAATGGAATTCAAGTAGTATCGCGCAGCAGAATCAGATATGGGGCCGCAAGAAGATATTAATATTTTAAAATATATTTTTAAATGACAGTAATACAATGTATTTGAAATTAGTTGGAGGGAAAATCTTCTTGCAATACTTCGTAGTAAATACAGTTGAAAACCACAACTTGTGCAACATTCTCATTCCCTTTGTTTTTACCTTTTTCTCAACATATGTTAAATATGGTAGACTTTGTGAGGCAGGAAAATGTTAGATCATCTCACGGAGTGGAATATATTTTATTGCTCATTTTCCAAAGGAAATAGTGTGGTGGTATCCCAGCTTCTCATCTAACACAAGTGAAGGACACAAATCACTCTCTTCCTCCTTTCAATCTTCTTCTCAAAGGATGGATCCTCAGGAGTAATAATGCTGACAAAGAATAATATTCGTATGTAATGTAAAAAATCAACCCCCACTTAAAGACACTTAGCTTTGATATTGCTTTTTAACATGACATTCACCCTGCGTATGAGATACAAATTATATGGGTTAATTGGTTTTGATCTGACTCACAGTTTAGTACGCATGTGCTCTTGAATGGTTTTCTTGTTTGTTATTAACTATTCTTCTATTGTACATTAAAATCAGCTGGTAAAATTCCTTCTCTTTCCCGGCAGCAGTTAATTAAAAGTAACATGAACTATGTTTTATATCTGAGGAAACGGGATTCTGAAAGATATAGATGATCAGCTACAGAGGAAGGCAGAGTGGCGCTTCCTCTTGTTGCTGGTGGCCTCAGCCCCAGCTGTTCCACGTCTAGTCCTCTCCCATGGATGCTGGCCATCTGGGCGCTGGTGGTGGTGATGTATGTGTTTAAATCAGCGTCATCAGAGAGTGCTGAATACTTCATAGTTAAGGTAACTTGAAAGCAAGAAGAGGTTGATGTTGGATAAATATTGTAACCAGTCAGGAAATCCCTGGAGAAGAGCCAGCAAGAGGGTGACCCAGTCCTGCCCCCCAAGCCAGGTGCCTGCGTGGGTCTGTTCACTGGGTGAGGGTGAGGAGCTCTGCGGTTTGACTCACTACTCAGCAGACTCGCTGTGCACCTTTGAGGCGCCTTAAACATGGGGCAGAGTAAGAGGAGCAGATCGGGACATGGTATATATTCGTTATATCTCTTAAGTGCTGGTTAAAATTCTGCACTTCCCAGACCCTTAAATTATGCCTCTGAATTCCTCAAAGGACGAAGCACTTAGGTTGAAAATCAAACCCATTTTTAAAATCACAGTATATACTGCTGGTTTTCCTTATGTCTCTATTTTCATTTGGTGCCTTAAAAAGTACAGAAATTTTCATTTCTAAGGACTATAATAATATAACCCAGACCTCTAAGGTGTACTTAATAAATTAACTATGCTTGTAAATCAGTTTTTAGAAGAATTAAGATTTTCCATCACTGGGGAAGTCTCTCTCACCAAGAACTGCTCACGACGGTAACAAGCAGTGCTGTCTCGGGGTTTCCTTTGCTAGAGTTAGGAACTCACATCCCTGACTTGTGACTTTAAAGGGTACGTGGACTTTGCCACTGTTTTTTTTTTTTTGTTTTTGTTTTTTTAGCGACACTTTCTTTTTAGCAGGACTGTGATGCGGAGTGTGTCGCCAGGCTCCCCTCTCGCCCTGGGGGAGGGTGTCACCTGCCCTCTGCCTGGACTCCGCTTCCCTCTCTCCTCTCGGTCCAGCTCCCTCTTTGTGGCCACAGCTGCTCTCCCAAATGTAAGCATAACTCTGCATCATGCTCCTGCTCAGAGCCCTTCAGCACCTCCGCCTTCCTCAGGAGACACCCGGCCCCTCACTGTCCCCTGTTTCCACCTCACTTCCCCGCTCAGACCCTCTGCCCGGCCGCACAGAATGGCACTCTGGTCCCAGGACACCCCTGGCCTTCTGCCTTTGCACGTCCTCTTGCCTCCGCTGGCTCCCGTGGCCCCTTATCTTCCTGGCAGCTCTTCTCCTCTTTGAAGGCTTGTGGGCATAGCCCCAGGGAGGCTGTCGCTTGCGGGCACGGGTCCTGCCCCTGCACTCTCGGCTGTACACCCCTGCGTCCTGGATGGCCTCAGCCAGCGTGCAGCTCCTCTGTGTATGCTCAGGACCCAACTTGTTGTGGACGTGCCTTCTAGAATAACATCTTCCCCCTTGACCTGGCAACCCCCTGTTTGTACGTCTGTTTACCCAGAGAAGGTAATACCATCCTTGTGAGGGATCCCAAGGGACAGGCCCTGCTTCTGGGAGCAGAGAAGGGTAGAGTTGGGAGAGAAACATTTTATTTAGGGTTAGAACCCCTGCGGTCAAGTTGACACATTCCGTGGGTTAGGACCATGGTCCCCAGCTTTTTCTGGCACCAGGAACTGGTTTCATGGAAGGTAGGTTTTCCACAGACTAGGGGAGGGGAGAGGGATTGTTTCCAGATGATGTAAGCATATTACATTTATTGTGCACTTTATTTCTATTATTATTACATCAGATATATAATGCAATAATTCTAGAACTTGCTGTAATGCAGAATCACTGGAAGCCCAGGTGGTAATGAGAATGATGGGGCATGGCTGTAAATAGAGATGCGGTGTCTCTCACCCACCCACGGCTTACTTCCTGCTGTGTGGCCCAGGCGCTGGTTCCCGTAACCAGCAGCCTTCTAGGGGTTTATGATGCTGAAGCCTGGATTCCGGTCTCAGCTCTGAGTGGAGAAGCCATGGTGGAAGCTTGGGCAAGTCTCCCAGCCTTGGCTTCTGTGTTCCCATCACTAAACAGATGACTGGGCCATGCAATCGCCCAGGTGTCCCTGTTGCTACAGCACATCAGCTCTTACGGAGATTTGGCCTGCACACTGTGTGGCAGGGTGAGCCACCGGGCTTCCCCTCAGGTGTTCAAACAGTAGTCATGTGGCCAGCTGCACCGTTGTCCAAAGCTGCCTATGGGCCCATGGATGGAGAGAGAACAGTACCTGGGATTTAGCGTTCACTTCATCTTTCTTGCTTTGTGGGTAACGAGGGATATGAAGCAGCAGTTTGCTTTGGGGAGAGACGTCCAGCACACGTGTCTTTAGAGTGCATTATGCGTGTTTTGGCTGCCAGAGTTGGTTGTCGCACAATTCATGATGTAAGCCCTCTAGTGTCATTAATACTTGATGTTCCTGTCCGCCGGACATGTGTGCGAGACACAGTTCTGCAAGTACTGGTACATTATGAGCATAACAATATGACTTTTGTTTCAGACTTTGCAATAAACAGGTGATGATGGCTCCTTTTTTTTTTTTTAAACCTCCCAGATCTCAGTATTGCAGGATTTAAAGATTGGCCTCGAAAAATGTGGTCATGATAGTTTTAAGTAAATATCTTGCCAACTTGGAAATGAGTCAAGTGGTGAGTGGACACATTTGCAGACTGTGTGGCTTTGGTGTTTCCTTCTTGTTTCTGGGTTGTGTGGGCTCCCCCTCAGCAAACACCACGCCAGCACTCCAGGGGCCTCCAGCCTTCCAGGGGGCGGGCGCGGCCCCTTGGGAGCAGGAGTCTTACATCGTCCTGCGCCCAGGCCTGTCTCCATCTGGAGGCCTGTTCGAAGGGGCCTGAGGGCAGCACTGAGCCGTTGCCATGGCAGGTGGGGTCACATCTGCTCCAGCTGTGACTGGTGTGTGTTTATCCCAGTAGCTGTGTGTGATCAGCTTCCTCATATGCTGACAAGGCCCCCTCCATTGTCCTGATTTCTTTCTTTTCTTTCTCCTCCTCCACAGTACACGTTCAAGAACAGTTAACATTATTTTACCTTACCTACGGTGCCACTTGAAATAAATTAGAGGAAAATTGTTTTTCTCTTCAGGCCAGAACCAGGTAATTTACGTTTGATAAAGTAGCTGATGAAAATATAGCAATATCAGATAAATCTATCAATGGTTAGGCAATAATAAGTGTACATTTTCTAGAGAAGGGCATGGCTACCCACGCCAGAATTCTTGCCTGGAGAATTCCATGAATATAGGAGCTGCATGCTATAGTCCATGGGGTCACAAAGAGTCGGATACGACTGAGCGACTCACACACACACACACACACACGGATACATTTTAGGTTCTTTGGGAAAAACCTACAGTTTAAAAAAGTTTAAGAAGTTTTCCAATTTCTCATAAGTTAACACAAAGTTTTGAATCTTGATAAAGTCCTAACACTGAGTTTACAGAAGGTCATTGGGACTTCCTGGGTCAAGGTGGTCAGTCTCACATTGTATCTGCCTCCTCCCTGTAAACTGCTTTAGGAATTCATGGGTCCTTCCTCTAATTAAGATGCAGCATCCCAGGACTTCCCTGCAATACAGTGGTTGGGACTCCATGCTTCTAATGCAGAGACCAAGGGTTTGATCCCTGGTCGGGAAACTAAGATACCACATGCCTTGCAGCATGGCCAAATTAAAAAAAAAAAAAGATACAGTATCCTGTTTACCCCAAAACTTCTCCAGATTGGATTGCTTGGAGCTATAGTATTTCAGTTCAGTGGCTCAGTCGTGTCCGACTCTTTTCGACCCCATGAATCGAAGCACGCCAGGCCTCCCTGTCCATCACCAACTCTCAGAGTCTATCCAAACCCATGTCCATCGAGTCAGTGATGCCATCCAGCCATCTCATCCTCTGTTGTCCCCTTCTCCTCTTGCCCCCAATCCTTCCCAGCATTAGGGTCTTCTCCAATGAGTCAACTCTTCGCATGAGGTGGCCAAAGTATTGGAGTTTCATCTTCAGCATCAGTCCTTCCAGTGAACACCCAGGACTGATCTCCTTTAGGATGGACTGGTTGGATCTCCTTGCAGTCCAAAGGACTCTCAAGAGTCTTCTCCAACACCACAGTTCAAAAGCATCAGTTCTTCGGCGCTCAGCTTTCTTCACCATCCAACTCTCACATCCGTACCTGACTACTGGAAAAACCATAGCCTTGACTAGATGGACCTTTGTTGGCAAAGTAATGTCTCTGCTTTTCAATATACTATCTAGGTTGGTCATAACTTTCCTTCCAAGGAGTAAGCGTCTTTTAATTTCATGGCTGCAGTCACCATCTGCAGTGATTTTGGAGCCCAAAAAAATAAAGTCTGACACTACCTCCACTGTTTCCCCATCTATTTGCCATGAAGTGATGGACCAGATGCCATGATCTTCGTTTTCTGAATCTTGAGCTTTTAGCCAACTTTTTCAGTCTCCTCCTTCATTTTCATCAAGAAACTATAGTGTTTAGACGTGACCAAAGGGTAACATTTCTAAAAAGTATAGAGCTGCCAAAATCCTGCAAAACTAGGAAGAATTTTCCAGAAGAGCTACACACAGGCAACACACAGGAATTTTATGACTTTGCCTAAGATTGAAAGGATATTAAAGGTCAATTTACAGATGAAAATTATGGCCCGTATTTGAGAGATTTTCTCAATTTTCTTTTATTTAAGACCATAAAAATTTTGGAGATAATTTCTGCTTAACTATTTCATGTATTCAGTGCATCAAGAATGTAGCATAAATAGCTTATAGCTTGGGTACTATGTTTTCTATTGCTGTGTAACCATGAGAACAAACTTAGATGCTTAAAACAACATACTTTTATTATCTCACAGTTTCTCTGGGTCCCTTCTTTAGGGTCTTACCACCTTGCAGTCAAGATGCAGGCCAGGGCTTTGGGCTCATCAGAGGCTTAAGTTGAGAGAGGTCTGGTTTCAATTTTCTGAGATACACAGACTTCCCTGTTTTCTTGCTGGCTGTCTGCTGGGGGCTGCTCTTAGCTCCTGGGGGCCACCCACAGCTCCTTCCTGTGTAGGTAGCCCTCTCCATTGGCCTCTCACAACCTGGCAGTTACTTCTGCAGCGCTGGCAATGAAGAACCTAAGCCTTCTTTTACTGGGTAGATTGCCTATCTCCACTTCACGTAACTGTTCTTTGGGGGTTTTCTCTTGCTCCGTCATCTGGAACATATTCCTCTGCCGTCTCATTTTGCCTAGCTTCTTGTGTTTGTGGGCTCTGTTCTGCGGGTTGCAGAACTGTAGTTCCTTGTGCTTCTGGTGTCTGCTCCCGTCTCGCTGTGGCTTCTTCTTTGTCTTTGGATGAAGAATATCTTTTTGATAGGCTCCAGTCCTTTTTTTGTCAATGATGGTTCAGCAGGTAGTTGTGATTTTTGGATTTTCGTGAGAGGAGATGAGCTCAAGTCCTTCTACTCTGCCATGTTGTATCTAAGCTGGGGAGACAGACTGACATCCTTGGCTCCTCTCTGACAGCTGATGCTGGGTGTTATTGTTTCCTGGAAAATTTGAAGTGTCTGTGGTGCTGCTGTGAGTGCAGTACCCTGTGGGTACTGGGTGCCTGTGGATCGCTGAGAGCTGGGACTCTCCTCTGGCAGGGGACAACCCCCGCCCCCCAGCTCCTCTGCTGAGTACTCACTGTTTGCAAGGTCCAGTGTCTGGGGCTCAGTGGCCAGTAGAGGAAGGAGTATGTCAACCATGGACTTGAACACTGAGCAGGATGGATTAGAGGCTTCCCAGGCCTTCCCTCTGGGGAGGACAGAGGAGGCATGGTTAATCCTGGTTGGTGTGGAAAGGGGCCATTTGCCTTAAGACAAAACAAGTGCCAGCCACAGTAGGATGGTTCCTGAAAACATGCCCTTCTCATTTGCCTGAAGCAGAGCTGACATCCTTGGCCAACAGTGGATCAGCCTTGGTGATCTGCTGCTTTGTTGTCACTAATATCTTCATTTCTTTCCATTGAGATGTAAGCTGTCTGATCATCCTCAATGAGGACATCAAGGTGGGTTTTTTAGTTGGCTTGAGAAGAAGATAGGAACTCTAGTCACTTGTCCCACCTCAGCACTCACCCTTGGGCTGGCCAAGAGGTCCTGGGTGCTGGCGGTCAAGCGTTGTGCTGATGGGGCCAGGATGCAGGACAGCTGTGGGGTGGAGGGCAAAGGTGGAGGCAACAGCAAGGACCAAGACTCCCCCAGCATCCAGCAAGGTGAAGGCATCTCTGCTACACACAGAGTGGACTGCTGGGAGGGGAGACCACCCTCCAGGAGGTGCAGGAATTGGCACATTAGTAACTGTTCACCGTGGAGCCCCATGTGGGCCACTCTACCGCTGACGTAAAGCTTTGAAACATACAAAGTAATTCTATATATTGCTTAGGCATAATACATCTGGGGGGAACCACCCGTGAGAATATAAACACCAGATCCAGGGAAGTGGACCTTGCTGGGGGTGGAGGGTGAAGGATGAGCTCCAAGGGGCTGCCAGGACAGGAGGGGTTGTGTAAACAATGCTCATTTCTTAAAGAAGTTGGGTAGGGAGGGGCGGAGATTGTACGGAATTCTTTCCCATGCAATGTCTTTGTGAAATATTTTATAACTTTTAGTAGGAAGAGTAATACTTCACATGTTTGTGAGAATTAAGTTGCTCTATTTGTGTTCTTAATTTGAGGAAAACTAGCCAAGGAGCAGGGACACCAGGGCCCCTCTGGGCTGTGGTTACTGAGTTCTTTGGCCACCGAGCTGAGGGAAGAGTTGCGGGGGTGGGGGGCATCCACGCCCCCAGCACTGCTCTGACTCTGGGCACAGCAACCTCTCTGTCAGAGCTGAACTTCCTCATCAGGAGGGTGAGGTGGTCGTTCCACTTCTCAGAACCATTGTGCAGATGAAGAAGAAATAGCAGTGCCCACACCTGGCACTTACCACTGAGTGAGCATTGGTTAAACGTGCCTCCACAAATGTGATGACTTTTGGATGCTTCTAAGAATGTATGAGAGGGACTTCCCTGGTTGTTCAGTGGTTAAGATTCCGCTCTTCCACTGCAGGAAGCATGGGTTCTATCCCTGGTTGGGGAAGTAAGATCCCACATGCTGTGTGGTGTAGCCAAAAAGCAAACAAACCAGAAAAAAATGCAAGAGAAAGATTAGGAAATATAGGAGGATATTTGAATTGATCTTGTTTGTCATATGTACCATGGGCTTCCCAGATGACTCAGTGGTAAAGAACCCACCTGTCAGTGCAGGAGCCACAGGAGATACAGGTTCCATCCCTGGGTTGAGAAGATCCCTAGAGGAGAAAATGGCACCCACACTAGTATTCTTGCCTGGAAAATCCAGAGGACATCAGAGCCTGGCGGACTACTGCCCATGGAGTCGCAAAGAGTCAGACATGACTGAGCATGTCATATGTGTTATACAAGAACTGAACATTTTACTTTTATGGAAAGGACTCCATTCTGTAATTAGAACAAAAAAATGTCAATCCTGTAGAATAACCCCAATTTCAATTTATTATTTTTCCAACCTGAAAATAGCTTGGATCTTTTTTAGCAGTCCAATTTTGCCTGAAACAAATTGAAACTGCTAGAGTGTGAAATCATTGAATGAATTTAAAATGTGTATAAACACACAGATCAAAATTATCAAGAGAACCAGCAGAAGAAGCAGGAACCTGTTAACAAACGAAGTGAGTCTTGAAAGACATCTGTGGTGTGTTTTTCTGTTTACTTTTTCCCCCTTTTTAAAAATTTAATGTATTTTGTACATAATGACTTAATGAGAGAACTTCAATCTATATGGGAACCTGAAAAATTGTAGACTCAGCTGTGACCTTCTTTGGGTTGTGAACATGGTGGAAATCGCACGTTTGGCGATGCTGGTCCCTGATAAGTCGTGTGGCTAGCCGCCTTACCACAGAAGAAAATGCTACAGAAACTTAAAAAACCAGTCTGTGGGACCAAGAGTATTGGTGCTTTAAGAATCTCTCAATATCGTTTTTAAAAGCCTAGTACGACTGAGTACTGGGTTGATGTCCAGAAAACAGAGGCAGACTCGTGAAGGATGACTAAGGGAAAGAAGCAAAGTTGTTGATGTGACAGACCGTGGGCTTGATTCGGCCGGTCAGGCGCACGTGACTTGCGGTTTCCAGCCTCCCTCCCACGCCCTGCTCCCTGGCTCCCTGCCACAGAGCTGGAGGCTGAGAGGAGACTTTGTTTAGAAGATGTGGTGTTTCCCAGGTGGAGAGTGAGACCACAGGCTCCGGACTCTCCCAGATGCCCAGCCAGCCCGCTTTCTGCACACAGTGCATCCGGTCAGCCCGGTGGTTTGCCCAGCCCGCCCTCCGTCTCTGGGGATGGCTTGATGGGCGCTCCATGGGACAGTGAGTTCGTGTGTCCCCGACCCTTGTGACTATCCAGTAGGACTTCTGAGCTCAAAATAGCCCCTGTCCTTCTCCTCCTCCAAATACCATTTCAAACAAAAGGAAAAATAAAAGCATAATGCATTAAAAACATGGGAAAATAAGAAAGAGCACCCTCAGCTAACCTCAGAAGATGGGAGAGATTTCTGTAGAATAGAAAGCAGACTAGGAAAGGCTGACAGAGAAGTGGAACTGAGAGGCTGCAGCTGACTGCTGGGAGCTGGGGGCGGCACCATGGGGAGGGGGTTGGGGAGCAGGCCAGTGTCATTACAGGAGCTCCTCTTCCCCAGAGGGAGAAAAGCTGGGAAGCGGGTGAGGCAGGCCAGGAGCTTTGGAACTGTGAGGGATCTCCAAGTCATTCTGGACTTCCATGACCCACAGGGAGGGGCCATGGGAAAGGCCCTGTACCTGGGGCTGGAAGATGCAAACCCTGCACTCCTTGCGGCTGCAGGTCCCTTCCTGCCACCTGCACACACACCCCAAAGAGCAAGAGGCTGGGGGTGATGCAGTCTGTGTCCACAGAGCCCACGCCCCTCCCCCATCCAGAGGGGAGGACGAGGTGGAGGCATGGGGCCAGGAGAGAGGAAACCTAGGAGGCTTCCCTGTCTTGTCACAGAGTCCTCCTTCCCCAAAGATCACCCGGTGCCTTCTTGCAGAAATGCAAAGGAACCCCTAAGGAACAACAGAAATTTGAGGAAAACCAATAGTATGAGACAGATACCAGGCTGTAGTACTGGTGTTTGACAGAGATGCCAAGACAGGGCAGGAGAGAAGGTGTAGTCTTTTCAACAAATGGTGCTGGAGCAATTGGGCTTCCATATGCAACAAAATGAACACAGACCCATACTTCACATCACCATGGCCCACAGACCTAAAGGTAAAACCCAGAACTATAAATCTGGGAGAGAAAATAGGACAAAATCTTTGTGACCTTGCATTTGTTGTTCTATTGCTCAGTCGCATTGACTCTTTGTGACCCCATGGACTGCAGCACGCCAGGCTTCCCTGTCCTTCACCATGTGCCAAAGTTTGCTCAGACTCATGTCCATTGAATCATAATACCATCCAGTCATCCTCTGTTGTCCCCTTCTCCTCCTGCCCTCAGTCTTTACCAGCATCAGAGTCTTTTCCAATGAGTTGGCTCTTCGCATCAGATGGCCAAAGTATTGGAGCGTCAGCTTCACCATCAGTTCTTCCAATGAACATTCAAGAGTTGATTTCCTTTAGGATTTACTGGTTTGATCTCCTTGTAGTCTAGGGGACTCTCAAGAGTCTCTTACATTAGGCATTAAGATTTCTTACCCTCCTAAAGCATGATCCATAAAAGGACAAATGGATAAATGGCACGTCACCAAACTTGAAAACTTGCTTTTCCAAATCTGTCATTTGTGCAGTGAGAAAGATAAAAGAAAAAAGCAGGAGAATCTTCTGGAAGATGATCTGGTGTTGAGTGGGGGGAGTGCTCTGGAACACTGATGGTTACTCAGAGCTGGAAATGTGCTGCGTCAGAGTTGAGCTACACAGCCCGTGCCCTGCTCAACAGGTAGGAGCAGAAATAGAGTGGCAGACAGGTCTAGAAAAACCACAGTTTCCTGAAATCAAAACAACGGTTTTTAAGAAAAGTCACAGAGAAATGTATACTTCCCTTGAGTGACAAAAAATGTGGAAATGGAGGGGACTGGAAAAGTAGTGGTTTGGTGCTGGGCAGCCCTGCATTAAGTCACAGAGAAATGTATACTTCCCTTGAGTGACAAAAAATGTGGAAATGGAGGGGACTGGAAAAGTAGTGGTTTGGTGCTGGGCAGCCCTGCGTTATAGCCTGCTAAGCTCATTAGCTGCAGACGTGTGACCTCAGCGCAGTTACCCCACCTGTGAAGTGGGAAGCCTGGTGAGACTTAGAGAAGGGGAGGCCACGTGCCCCCACACCAGCACCAGTGGCCCGCTGCGAGCCCCTCTTCACTCAGGTGTGCTGAGTGACAGGGACGCTTCTGGGTCTCCTGGCCAGCCTGAGAACAAGTCCATCACATGTGGAAAGTGCATGCAAGTGAATGGTGATTTGTTTCCTATAAATTCTCATGATCTCCTTGTTAGAAGAGAAGGTCAAGGCTCTAACATTTCAGAAGGGATTAAACATTCCTGTGCAGGATGGAAAAATTCAAGAAGGAAGCCAGGAAAACAAGTATCCCAAGGAGGCTTAGAGTCAAGAGGTGAGGGTGGAAGAATTTGACACGAGGGAAAAGGAAAAATGCAGAGCTACTGGTAGAGTATTTACAGCAGATGCTGTTCCCATGGCGGGAGATTCTGGCTGGCTTGAGAGGCAACGGCACACTGGGCCCAGGAACAAGAAGAAGCATCAGCCTGGTCAGAGGACGCCTGGTACTGACCACACAGGCCACTGGCCCAAGTGGGACCAGAGGGCGTGAGCATAAGGCCCACACTGCCAAGTGGGAAGGATGTAGTCTCGTTGGCATGTTTCCAAGATGCAGAAGCAAATCGGCCAACACCTCTCACCCTGCCCGTCACCCTAAATTCCCCCTGATTCTTGTGAAAATGAAGTGTGATCAAAAAAAAAGTTGTCATGCCTGTGCGTCCACACCTTACCTCCTGCGGGAGGATCCTGTCTCTGCCAGCTTGGCACCGGCTTGTGTGCAGGGCAGAACAGTGCAGTGGAGAGAGGACTGAGGCGACGGCCAGGTTGCTTCACCAGTGAGAGCAGACGAGGAAGAAGGAGATCTGAAAATGGACGAGGGAGCAAGACCAGAGCCGGGGCACACTCGCTGGGCCGAGGGGGACTTGGGGATGCCCGAGGTGGGCTGTGTTGTGGGTCAGAGTGAGATGGACCACAGGGTCAGCTCACAGGAAGGGCCTCAAGGTGCTTCTGGACTCTGTTGGAGCCCTGTGTGCAGAGAGGGGCCTAGAACTGCGTCCCTGTGCAGAGAGAGGTTAAGAGCTTGTAACCAAAGAGAAAGGGAAATAATAGCTGCCTGGAATGTCAAAGAATGTGATTTGGATTTCTGAACAAACCTTAAAATATCACAGTATGAAAGATATAAAATATAGTATAACTAAGAACCATAGACAGTACCTCGATGTACACCAGAGAATGAACTTGTCAGAAAATTGACTGGAGCAGTTAAGATAACTTTATATTATAATTTAAGGGAGAAAAACATGCCCAGACAGAGCCTTCAGATGAAGTGGAATTATAAACAGTAGAAATGACACATTTAGTTGAGAAAGTGCCCAGTAATTTAGAGGAGAATGTAAAAATGATGAGATTTTGGAACTTTCATAACCTGGGATATTTATGGTTTGTTCCCATAGAAAGAATAAATATTATTTATAAATAATAAATGTTATTAAATGGATTCAAAGTGTAATACAGCAGTAGATCCCTAAGTGGGTCTGGCCCAGGGTTTTGGGAACAGCCAGTGACATCATTAAGGAACTAGGGAAGCCTTTTCCATCTTCCAGTCCAGCCACCCTCAGGGTGTTGACTTTCCTCATGGTCACAGGGCAGCTGCCACAGCTCCAGCCATCAAGGCTTCACACCCACATCCAAAGGCAAGGGAGAAAACGGTGCTGCTCTTCAGAGCCTCTTTATATTAAGGAAGAAAACGTTACCCAAAAGTCCTCCAGCATACTCATCCTCAAGCCCCATTGGCCAGAATTCGGTTACTGGTTCATGCCCTGACCAATGAGGAGACTGGAAGCACCTGGCATCTTCAGGTTCTAAAGGGAAAGATAGGCTCTGGTAGGAAGGAAGAAATAGAGACTGGCTGGGAAGGGATAATGCTGAGCAGCAGTAGAAGGGAAGGCACCTTGTTCTAACAGATTAAAGGTTTATTTTATTTTAGAGTTGATTTATAAAGCTATGTTAGTTTCAGGCTTTCAGCAGAGTGCATCAGTTATACCTCGATCCATTCTTTTTCAGATTCTTTTCCCATACAGGTTTTTACGGAATAGTGAACAAAGTTCCCTGTGCTGTACAGTAGGGCCTTATTGATTGTGTAAAGTAGTCTGCTTGTTTATCTTAAACTCCTCATTTATCACCCTCTCCCACATTTCCCCTTTGGTAACCATGAGTTTGTCTGTCTATTTTTGGCTGCACTGGTCTTCGTTCCGCACGCAGGCTTTTCTCTCTTGCAGCGAGCAGGGGCTACTCTCTAGTGGGCGGGCTTCTCGTCGTGATGGCTTCTCTTGTTGCAGAGTGTGGACTCTAGGGCATGCAGGCTACAGTATTTGGAGTGCACGGGCTCAGCCGTTCAGGTGCACAGGCTTAGTTGCCCTGAGGTATGTGGGTTCTTAGTTCTGGACCGGGGATCAAATCCGTGTCCCCTACATTGGCAGACAGATTCTTTTTTTTTTTAATGGCAGGCAGATTCTTAACCACTGGGCCACCAGGGAAGTCCCATAAGTTTGTTTTTGAAGTGAGTCTTTTTTTTTTAATTGGAGGCTAATTACTTTACAATATTGTGGGTTTTTCGGGTGCACATGTGTCCTGAGTCTTTCTGTTAGATAAATAAGTCTGTGAGATAGATAACAGACTTATTTATGTTTACTTATCTTCACAGACTTACCTGTTTGGTAAATAAGTTCATTTGTATCTCTTTTTTTTTAGATTTCCATATGAGTGATGTCATATGGTATTTGTCTTTGTCTGACTTACCTCACTTTGTATGATGATCTTTTGGAGCCATCTCAGCTGTTGCAAATGGCATTATTTCATTCTTTCTCGTGGCTGAGTAATATTCCATCGTGTGTGTGTGTGTTCCATATCTTCTTTATCCACTGCTCGTAATGAGCATCTAGATTGCATCCAGGTACTGGCTATTGTATATAGTGCTGCAGTGAAAACTGGGGTGCGTGTATTTTTTCCAGTTACAGTTTCCCCTGGACATCGGCCCAGGAGTGGGACTGCCAGGCCATATGGTAAGTCTGTTTTCAGTCATTTTTTAAGGCACCTCTATACTGTTCTCTCCAGTGGATGTTACCCATTCGCATTCCCACCAGCAGTGTAGGATGGTTCTCTCTTCTCTACACCCTCCCCAGCATTTATTGCTTGTAGACTTTTTGATGATTACCAGTCTGGTGTGAAGTGATAACTCATTGTAGTTTTGATTTTCATTTCTCTAATGATTAGTATGCTGAGCATCTTTTCATGTGCTTTTTGGACATCCCTTTGTCTTTTTTTGGAAAAATGTCTATTTAGACCTTTGGCCCGTTTTTTGATTGGGTTGTTTGTATTTTTGATACTGAGCTGTTTGTATATTTTGGAGATTAATCCCTTGGTCACATCATTTGCAAATATTTTCTTCCATTCTGTGGGTTGTCATTTTGTTCATGATTTCCTTTGCTGTGCAAAAACTTAAGTTTAATTAAGTTCCATTTGTTTATTTTTGTTTTTATTTATATTACTCTAGAAGATGGATCCAAAAATATATTTCTGGAATTTATGTCAAAGAGCGTTCTGATGATATTCTCCTATAAGAATTTTATAGAATGTGGCCTTATATTTGGGTCTGTAATCCATTTTGAGTTTATTTCTGTGAATGGTGTTTGAAATATTCTAATTTCATTCTTTTACATGTAGTTGTCCAGTTTTTCCAGCACCCCTTATTGAACAGATTGCCTTTTCTCCATTGTATATTCTTGCCTTCTTTGTCATAAATTAATTGATCATAGGTTCGTCTGTTTATTTCTGAGCTTTCTGTCCTGTTTCAGTGATACATATTTCTGTTTTTGTTCCAGTATCATACTGTTTTAATGATTATAGTTTTTGTAGTGTAGTCTGAGGTCAGGGAGGCTGATTCCTCCAGCTTCATTTTTTTTTTTTCTTCTCAAGATTGTTTTGGCTACTGAGGGGTTGTTGTTGCTGTTGTTTCCATACAAATTGTACAATTTTTTGTTCTAGTTCTGTGAAAAATGCCATTGGTAATTTGATAGGGATTGCACTGAATCTGTAGATTGCCTTGGGTAAAATAGTCATTTTGAGAATACTGATTATTCCAGTCTAAGAACGTGGTGTATCTTTCCATCTGTTTGTATCATCTGCAATTTTTTTCATCAGTGTCTAAAACAGTTTTCAGACTATGGGTCTTTTGCCTCCTTAGATAGGTTTATTCCTAGGTATTTTGTTATTTTTGATGTGATGGTAAATGGGATTTTTCCTTAATTTCTCTTTCTGAGCTTGTGTTGTTAGTGTATAGAAATGCAAGAAATTTGTGTATTAATTTTGTATCCTGCAACTTTACTGGATTCATTGATGCTCCAGTAGTTTTCTGGCAGCATCTTTGGAATTCTCTATGTTTAGTACCATGTCATCTGCAGATGCTAACAGTTTTACTTGTTTTCCAATTTGGATTCCTCTTTTTTTTTCTTCTTCTTCTTTGATTGCCATGGCTAGGTCTTCCAAAACTATGCTGAATAAAAGTGGCAAGAATAGACATTTTTGTCTTGTTCCTGATCTTAGAGGAAATGCTTTCAGCTTTTCACTGTTAAGAATGACGTTAGCTGTGGATTTGTCATAAATGACCTTTTTATGTTGAGATAGGTCCCCTCTATGCCTACTTTCTGTAGTTTTTTTTATCATAAATGGGTGTTGCATTTTGTTAAAAGCTTTTTCCGTATCTACAGAGATGACCATCTGGTTTTTATTCTCAGTTTGTTAATATGTTGTATCACATTGATTGACTTGTATATGTTGAAGAATCCCTAGGATAAATCCCACTTGATCACAGTATATGATCCTTTTAATGTATTGTTGAGTTGTTTGCTAGTGTTTTATTGAGGATATTTCTGTCTGTGTTCATCAGGGATATTGGCCTGTAATTTCCTCTGATAGATTAAAGTCTGCCAGAAGCTCTGAGTATCAGGAAAATGCATAGCCAAAGGGAGCTGTAAGAAACAAAGATAAAAAGGAAAGATGGGGGAAAAGTTGGGGGGATGTGCTGGATGAAGGCATTCAAAAAGATCATAGCAGGCTTCAGTGATGATGGTCAAAAAGGACAAGTTAAAATTTAATCAGGATCAACTGAAGGTCTTGCTTTAAAAAAAAAAATCAATCACAAAAGTACAGGCCAAAAAAAATCTAGCCAGATCAAGTACATGTGGAAAAGCAGGCCTGTCTCCTTAGCTGCAAGTTCAAATAAGCTAGAGGTGAGGCAGCCAGAGATTACATAACCAGAGCTGCAGGAAGAGAATAATTTCCAGGACAAGGGGGTGCGACCTCAAGACCTCCTGGGCCCATCCCTGTCTCCTGCCTGCTCTCCTTCCCTGGATTTCTCTGCCACCTTCTTTCTTTGATGTCATCCTCCCAATTTCTCAGACAGCCCATCTCAGTGACAGCCCAGCCAGTTCCTTCCTTCATGTAACACTTGATCAGGTGCAAGCTCCTTCAGTCCTCCCTGACACGTGGCCCCCGGGCCCACTGACACCTTGTTTCCCTCACCATGCTCCTGCCTGACACTTACTCCCTCCCTGAGCCTCCCATCTCTCTGCTGGACACAAGCTCAGCTGTGAAGGGCTGAGAGGATCCTGGTGCCTATACGGTGCCAGGCACAAATAGTAGGTGTTTGTGATTGGCCATTGATCTAGTGAATTAGTAAGTGTACGTTCCAGTATATCCTGGGCACACCAAGACTAGTGTCTCCAAGCTCTAAATCTTGTGAAAATGCAGATTCTGATCCGGATGGTCTGGGAATAAGCCCCAGATTCTGTGTCTGGACGGGCTTCTAGGTGAAGCTGCTGCTGCTGCTCCTTGGGCCACACTTGGCATGGCAAGGACCAGAGTGTCGTTAAATTTCAGGCACTGCAGGAAAGACATGGAAGAGTACAGGAGCAATCAGAATGCTGTGATCCTGGGGAAGGATTGCTGGTCACTCTGCAGTTTAAGTTCTTGTGTTCGCAACTAGCGGCAGTGATAGTACCAGCTCGTGGAGAGGTCGCGAGGCTGGCGGTGCAGGCGCATGGTAGTGGTAGCCGCTCTCACTGTTGTCGTTTCTGTTATGACTCCAACAGGGGGGACCTGGGATCAGGCCGGAAGGGGCGATGGGGCAGATGTGGAAAGTATAAAGAAGACCTTTCTAATTATCAACGTGAGCTAGCCCTAGGAGGGGGAGGAAGGGTCTGCTTTATGAGGAGTGCCCTCCCTCTGACTGGGCATGTCTAAGCAGACTTTGCTGCCCAACTGGCAAGAGGGTGGGTGAAGGCCAGCCAGCACAGTCCCTTCCGGTTGTGCATTGGTATGGAAGGGACATGGACTCAGGAGCCGGCTCTTCGGGAATCTTCATGGTGTGAGTAACAGAGGGGTTTTGTTTGTTTGCATCCCAGAGTTAGAGAAGGTGGTGTTGAAAATAAGGAAAAGGATCAGAAGGAAATGGTATCTTCCCCTCAGGGTAACTGCAGAAAACAGAAGCCCAGGGTGGCTGCAGGGAAGGGCAGAGGGCCACCGAGAGCTGGCCAAGGGTTGGCAGCATTGAACCTTGCACAGTGGACTGCCCAATTATCCCCAAAGCACAGGAAGCCACTGAAGGGGCTTGAGCATCTTCTCAGTTACATTATGTGACATAGAGGGCAGACTGGGAGGTGGAGCCAGAGAGGATACCAGTGGTCCAGTAAAGAGCATGTTCCACCAGTTTCCATGGTGGGTTCATGGGAAGGGAGTCAAGATGTGGAGAGGTAGACCAAGCTGAGGAATGATTAGAGGATGGAGTCAACCAGACTCCTTTATCCATGCATTTCCCTAATTGGGAAGCTAACCTAGCTTCAGAAGAGGATCTTGAATTTAATCTGTCAGTTTAGTACCATCCAAAGGAAGCTGTCAAGTGGACTTTGGTTCTGTGTGTTACGTGAGTTTAGGGGAAAATCCAGGCTGGAAATAGAGCTGTGTGTGTGTGCTCTGCCCAGAGCCAATAGCTGAGGCCATGGTATACGTGATCTCTCTTAGGGAGAGCATGTCAAACTGCGCTGTCCATGGTAGCCTTTAGCCACCGGTGGCTTGTTCAGTTGCTCAGTCATGTCAGACTCTGTGCAACTTCATGGACTGCAGCATGCCAGGCTTCCCTGTCCTTCACCAACTCGCAGAGCTTGCTCAAGCTCATGTCCATTGAGTCAGTGATGCCCTCCAACCATCTCATCCTCTGTCATCCCCTTCTCCTGCCCTCCATCTTTCCCAGCATCAGGATCTTTGGCCAAATTATTGGAGCCTCAGCTTCAATATCAGTTCTTCCAAGAGTATTCAGGGTTGATTTCCTTTAGAATTGACTGGTTTGATCATCTTGCAGTTCAAGGGACTCTCAAGAATCTTCTCCAACACCACAGTTTGAAATCAATTCTTCAGTGCTCAGCCTTCTTTATGGTCCAGTTCTCAACATCCATACATGACAACTAGGAAAACCATAGCTTTGACTAGATGGATATTTGTCAGCAAAGTAATGTCTCTCCTTTTTAACATGCTGTCTAGGTTTGTCATAGCTTTTCTTCCAAGGAGCAAACATCTTTTAATTTCATGGCTGCTTTTAATTTCATAACCAGTGGCTACTGACATTTAAATTGGTTCATATTAAATCAGATAAAAAAACTCAGGTCCTCAGTTGCATTGACCACATGGAGTGCTTAATAAAACATTTGCTATCCTCAGTGAGAGTTCTGTTGGACAGCACTGATCTAGAATGAAGAGAGGGCCTAGAATTGAGTTTTGAGAATGCCAGCTCTTGAAGGCAGGCCGGAAGAAGACCAGGTTGAGAGGTGGGAGGCCAGGAGGCCAGGTGAGCTGTCATTTCTCAGAGTCAAGGGCAGAAGTGCTAGGAAGAGGGTAGTTGCACCATGTCACATGCAGCTGTGAAAACACTAGATGAAGATCAGGGCATGCCCCTGGGATTGAGTGGTGTGGCACGCAAGGGTGACCTCAGTGGGACTGCTGCACTGGGTTCACAGGAATGGGAGCTACTTGGAGTGGTTGGAAAGTGAGAGGTGAGAAAACAATCAGGATAGACACGTGACCAAGTGTGGCAGGAAAGGGGGGCACTACCTACAGTGTCCACATTTGGATATGAGGCAAAGGGGAGAGCTTTGTTTAATGAGAGAAACTAGGGTGTTTAGTAACCTGAGAAGACTTCTAGGGATTTATGTCCCAGATGTATGCATATTGGAGAAGGGCAAGGCAACCCACTCCAGTATTCTTGCCTGGAGAATCCCATGGACAGAGAGGCCTGGAGGACTACAGTCCGTGAGGCCGCAGAGTCGGACGCGACTAGTGGCTAACACTGTGTGCATATGTTCATAAGGACACCCACACAGCTGTAACCTAAATATCCTGGTTTGGGGAGACTGGTTAAGTGAATTGTCCTGTCCATACACTAGAGTTCTTGCAGGTAGTCAAAAGAATAAGAACTTTCTGCAACTCCTGTTATCAGGCCATCCCAAGATTTGTTTTGCAAAATGCAAAATAGGGTATTTTATGCTGCACTTTGTATTAAAAACAAGGAGATAGATATTTCAAAAGTAACATATGCTGACATTTTTTTTTCTGGTGGGGGGGAGAACTTTTGAAAGAATCATCATGAAATTGGTAATTAATAAGAACTTGCCTGTAAGGTGAGGGACTGGGGCAAAAGATGGGGTGAATTTTTTTCACAGTATTTTTTCTTTAATGCTTGAGTCTTTTAAACTATGCACATGTATTTTTTTATGATTAATCAAGCCAACCTTTTTGTTTTTTATTACTTAGCAAGATACAGAGAAAAAAACAAACCAATACTAACACTTATGCATCTATAACTGTTACCAAAATAAGCAAATCATCCCACCTCTTCTACTGGCCCTTTTATTCTGTGTTGTTTTTTTTTTTTTTTAATTTTATTGGAGTGTGGTTGTTAACAGTGTCATCTTGGTTTCAGGTGTACAGCAAAGCCAGTCAGTTAGACATATCCATATAGCCACTCTATTTTTCAGATTCTTTTCCATGTGGGTCATTACTGAGTACTGAGTAGAGTTCCCTGTGTTATACAGCAGGTTTTTATCTATTTTTGTATTTTAAAAATAAACTGAAAAGTCATTCGCAAGGATTCACTTGGGAGAGAGGTTGAGTAGTCAGAAGAGGAGAGAGCAGAGACCGCCTCCCTCCTCTGTGGCCAGGACCCCTGGATCCCACCACCGACCGGAGCGCCGCGAAAGCAGGCATATTGGTGCCTCAGATGAGATCTGGCGATATTCCATCATGACCATCCCCTGCATCTATTGCTGGATAGCAAGAGACCCCAAAACAGACGCTGGCC
>SJXQ01010824.1:4369-20802 GCA_006408695.1 Aepyceros melampus | reverse complement strand
CAGACGCTGGCCCCCTCACGGTGTCCGTGCGTCTGCTCACCAGCATGCCCCCCGAGGCTGTAATCCAGGAGTCGGGCAGGCCTGCAGGTGTCTCACGGCTGAGCGGAGCAGGGGTCCCCTCCCAGGCTCCCAGCCTCAGGGCAGGGACATCATCCGTCAGGGGCGTCATCCGTCAGGGGCTGCGCGTACCCGGCCCGCCGGCTCCCATCAGAGCCAGCGAGAGAGAGAGAGCGGCCCCCAGGATGGAAGCGCAGCCTCTCTGCGGTCCCGTCTCTGTCCCCTCACTCCAGAGGGGTGCTGTGCTCTGTGGTCAGGCGAGTCCTGAGTCCAGCCAGCACTCCGAGGGAGGGGTTTACACAGGCAGGGGCTGTCACAGGGGCCTTCTCACAGACTGCTGGCCGTCGATCCCGGCTCCGTGGAACGCTTGTTGACATGGTCCTGTGGTACCCCAGCTCATCAAAATCGCATCTGCTGTGAACGTGAGGGAAGTGTGTGGGCATCACTGTCTGCTTTTCCTCAGAAAAGCCAGCTGCTGTCTCATCATCCTGCAGTAATGCTTTAGGGGCTCCCAGCTGTTTTTACACTTTCTGAATTCTGTCAACTTGATAACATCTGGAAAGTTTGATAAAATAGGAAGTAACTATCACCTCACCCTTCAAAATCATCAGGGAACATTCCCCTGTACTATGTAAGACAAAGGCTTTGTTTTTAGGAAGTATATATGGATGTGCCTAAGGGCAAGGGGTGTGTTGTCTACAACTTACTCTCGAATGATTAAGAAAAAGGTAATTAAATGATAAAGTTCAAAGCAGAACTAGTTGGTAAATCTGAGTAAGGGTATTTTATTTAAGATCTCTTTAGTCTGCTTGCAATTTTTTCTGTCAGTTTGAAATATCAGCAAATTTTAGAGTTTGTAAAAAGAAATTCCCAAACCTGCTAGATGAACACTGCAAATGAGAACTCATTTTATGGAAGTTCATCAGGTACAGACTGATGATGACTGACCGTCCAGGTTTGGGTCTCACTGCCTGAGAACCCACCACGCTTTGCTCCAAAGCTGCTATCCAATCTCTGTGGCTGTAAGTGGGCTTCTGCGCTAAAGGGGTCGTCCACAAGCTGTTCATCCCCTCACCAGAGCTTCAGCTCTCCCCGAGCCCTAGAAATGGCCCTTTGAAGGCACAGGGATTCTGATGCTGAAGCCTCGGGAAGAAAAGTGTGCCCCGGGAGGCGTTTGTGGTCACCATGAAGGGCAGGCGCCATTGGTCTCAGCACAGAATTGTGCATCTGCTCCATGTGCCCCTCGGGCTCACCCACAGATGGGGACACATCTCAGTCACCCCCCTTGCAGGGGACCCTGCCCAGACGCTGCCTCTGTGCCCAGACATGGTGAAGCAGGAGCACAGAGTGTGGGCCGGCACCTTCCGTTGGCAGCCAGAGGGGCTTTGTGGAAGGGGCAATGCATGTGTGTCTTTGAAGAGCAACAGGAACTCACAGGTTCCTGTAAAGCAGTGGGACCTGCAGACTGGCCACCAGCTGCCAGGTGCTAGTCTGGGAGGTGAGAGCCGAGCACGGCCTACCGCCCTGTCCTTGGCATTAAGGGTGGGGGAAAAGGAGGTGGGGAGGGGACTAGAGGACCTGGAGAGAAGACCCGAGAGGTGGTTTCAAGGGCCAGTCCTGTGTGCCAGCCTGGCCGGAAGCCCAGGGGTCTCCTACCCTCTTCCAGGAGCTGCAAGTTCTTCCCAGCACAGAGCATGCCAAGCCGGGTTGGAGACCGTCGGTGGGTCAGTCAGTGGGACTTGGCTTCCTGGAGGGTGAGGAGCAGTCCCTGGAGGGCGGGGCTCCAGCGCCGTGGGGCGAGCTCGAGTGTGCAGCGTGTTTGAAAAGAGCTATCGTCTCCTTGGGTCGAGGCCACTGGGCCCCGACTCACCTGCTGTTGGTTTTGTTCCATTCCTTTCAGCATGTGCTTTCCTCCTTGTGGTCACCGTCACTTCCTCCCAGCTCAGGACACGTGGCCAGGCGTGTACCCAGGGTGTCACTAGCTTTCTAGCCCACCAGGGGAAGCCTTCCTACTGACACCAGTTCCTTTGTGAAAACAGGAATGCTGAGGCCTTGACCCCAAGCTTATTTATTAGTCATTATGGATGTTATCCTCTTCCCTTCCAGTCATTTCATGCCTGTCTAATTAAGCCTATATGAATAAGAGCATTTATCTGCGTGGCTTGCCACGTACTTACCTGGAATGCTTGGTTCAAAGGGTAAAAAACATATGCCCACAACCTGAACAACTGCATGACTGTTTGTTTGGTACAAGCTGGTTTGTTCTGATTGTCCAAAACAGCTTATGGAAACACTGGTTTGATTGCCTCTTCTAGAGCCACATAACTTACCTGTGAATCAGCGGTGGGCTTTGCTGGAGACAACAGATACCACTCCACCCAAACCTGGCTGAGTGCTCCTGAAACATTGATCCTGTCTTAACAGAGTGACTTGCAGGTCGTTCAGGGTAACAGGCAGAAATCATCTGTATTTTATGATTTCTGCCAGGGGAGTCCCTGTTAGCAAATAGCTTCTCTCTTATGCTCCCTGCTCTTCTTGGCTTCACACAAGAAAACAGTGACGATGGTAGAGGAAGAACTGAATAGGTGAAGGTGAAGGTGAAGTCGCTCAGTCGTGTCCGACTCTTTGCGACCCCATGGACTGTAGCCCACCAGGCTCCTCAGTCCATGGAATTTTCCAGGCAAGAGTACTGGAGTGGGTTGCCATTTCCTTCTCCAGAGGATCTTCCCAACCCAAGGATCGAACCTGGGTCTCCCGCACTGCAGGCAGACGCTTTAACCTCTGAGCCACCAGGGAAGGAATAGGTGAAGACATGTTTAATTCAACATGTATTGTATGTAGCAGCCCATGTTTCTAAATGACAAAGTAAGGAGGCTGAGTTCTGACCCACTCCAGAGCACGTGATTTTTGGTTAGAACTTTTGTCAGAACCAAAGTCCGAGGCATAAGCAGGACTGTGCTGGCTGACGGATTAACCTCAGAGGGGACCGTGATCTCTTTCTCCAAAGGTCGCAGTAAAGAGAGCACTGAGCACACGGACTGGATGCTCTGATCACACTGGGGTCTTGGGTTCTTTGCTTTCAAACACCTAAGTACAGGTCTGCGCAGAAGTCATTTCTTCTTCATAAACAAAGCTGTGCTGTGTCCTGAGGCATGTGTTTCTGCCGCGTACACACACTGTTAAGCTGGTTCCTCTAAGAAAGGTCAGTTCTGGGCATCAGTGTGAAAGAGGAAGTGGGAAGCCACAGACGTGTCCCCTGCGGTTGGGTGCTGTGGGTTCTCAGGATGGATGTCACGGTGGTGTGTCACTGCAGCTCTAGAGGACAGAGCCGTGGGGGCCGGGCCAGGCCAGTGGCGTCAGCTCCAGCACCTCCTGCTGCCCTCTGCCCCCGAGGGATGCAGGTGACGGGGATTCAAGTGCAGGGAAGATACAGAGGCAACATGGGGCCTTGTCCTTGTTCACGAGGCTTAGAGGTGGGAAGAGGCTGTTTTGAGGAAAAGGAAGTCAAGAGAATGAATGCTCACATGTCTGCCTAATAGGGGGTGTTTTTCTTGCAGAAAGAGATCGAGCGTCAGCCATTTCTAGCCCCACCTTGACCAGGCGCTTCAGAAGGGGCGTTGATGAGCAGCACCGCTCATCAACAGGCACCCAGCTGGCCATTCCTAGCCCTAGGGGTGGAGGCAATAAAATCAGAGTCAACAGTGATTACGGCCTCAGTTTTAGTCGTCATGTTGACTTTTAGATATTACGATGACATGAATGGAGGATATAGATGTTGTGTTGATGAAAGGGCCACACCCCACGTAGGTGGGAGAAAACCCAGCAGTGCCAGGGGCGCTGCCATGGGTGACGGGTGCTCTGGCGCCTTGTGGCCTGAAGTCTGTGATTGCGGAGGAGCGTCTGCAGCGGGGATGGGGCCAGAAAGGGGCGCAGCTGCCGCGGGCGCAGAGGCAGCCCCTCACTCCCTCCTGGTGGCGACCAGCCGTGTCTCCTCAGATGCAGCGCTACTCCCCCTTGATATTTAGGAAGAATGCTTAAATTTTTTTAAATTCTTGGTTGAAGCCCTGGTGTGGGCAGTGGACGGTCTCCCGCATGTCATTTAGTGGACTGTTACTTCAGCCTTTTGTTTTCTGAACTCTGGGTTTTTCCTTCCTGCCACAGTGAAGACCCATCCCCGAGTCACATCTCATGAGACTTGGGACTCACGGAAGGAGCCGATGGACAGGGAGGCTTCTTTGGTGCGGCCCCTTGTGGGCGGGTGCTTACCCGTGTCCTCCCCCATCCATGCCTTGCCCCCCGGCCTGAACCCTGAGCCTGGGGGTGTTACTGCCCATTAAAGATGAGGACTGAGAGATCATGCCACGGCCTTGGCTGGTTCCAGACTCCTTGGGTCTCGTGTCCCCAGGAATCTGAGTGACCTGTGAAGTCCACAGGGGGCTCCTGACCTCAACAAACTCGTGCTGCAGGAGGAGAGCCCCCTGTCCATCGTCTGCCGTCAGGCTTCCAGACTGGAAGGGCACACCCTTCCTCCCAGGCCTGTGTCCAGATCAAGGGGCAGCTACTTCCTGTGCACGTCTTGTCCAGGAAGTGCTTCCTGCAGACCAGATGGGTCACCTGGATGGCCCGGACAACTGGCTTAGCGTCCTGGCAGCATTGTGGAAGTGTTGGTGCTGTGGGCTGATGGTAACACTTCAGGCTGGCGACCTCTCTCTCCTGATAAGCAGCTCAGGATTGTGTTGTAGCAGAGCCTGAATGATTTCCTCCTGCACTTCAGTTTGCAGGATAACATCACACCCAGAGATCTAGTTACTACAGTGAGTGTTGCCTTTAAAAAAGGAACTCCATTTTTCACAAGAAAATTGGTCATTAGTCCTCTGATTTGGGAGCCACTGCGCTAGTTTCACATCATTACTTGCCAAAATACAAAATGCTGTTTTCCCTTTCTTACACAGAATTGGCGTCACCCTTTTCTTTTCTCTCCTGCCATTTGGGGCTATCCCTGTGATGTCACTCTTGCCTCTGATATGGCCACGATGCACATCACATGATGCGATGTTCCAGAAGTATTCATCATGGTTTTTATATATATTATTTCCTCATGATTAGTCATGGCTTGTTTTTGATCTTATGGACACGGTTCTTTTTGTTTCGATACCCTCCTCTCTTACAGACGCCATCTGCATCCTGACCTTAGCCCACACGGTGGGGCCGACTGCTCCGGGCTGGAGCGGCCAGGGCTGAGGCATGGGCCACCTCAGCTGGCCTCGCCCCACCGCTCTGCTGTCCCCCTGTGCACGTCCCCGAGGCCTGCCAGAGCCCCGAGCTCTTACTCTCCACTCTCACGTCTGGGCGTGTCCACATGACCTCCATTCGACTCGGCGGCCTTTTAAGCATCTGTTATTGCTTTTCTCATTATCCAGCAAAGGAGACGTGGCTTATCGTAGCCTTTCCTGTGCCCGGATGATTCCTGAACAGTTTGGCTCCCCGCCGCAGGTGCTGAGTAAGTGGCACTTCATTGCCAGTGTTAGGTTTGCTCGTTCTTTACGTTTCCCTCCGCTGGGGATGCTCCCTCCGTTAGGGATGCTCCCTCCGTTGGAGATGCCCCCTCTGTTGGGGATGCCCCCTCAAGCAGTTTGCCTGTCACTAGTTTTCTTTTCCAAGTTTTAGCAACTCAAGTGCTTGTGCTTTGCCAACTAACTTCCCCACCACATTTTCCACACTTTCTTGTTCTTGTGCCCTTTAGAAGCCTTTCTTTGAAACATACTCAAATGGATTTCTGTGCTTTTTATTAACTCTTAAACTTTCCAGAATTTTAAGCAACTTTTAAAAACTTGATTCAATTTGTGCTTAAAGGTCAGGGTAGGGTAACCAAGGTGTGTTCTAGAGCTGGAATCCCTTGGTTTAGAGAGATTTAGCCAAAGCAGAAAAAATCTGGGCCAGGTGGGACGGGACAAAATTTCAGCCTCACCTAGCATTTCCAAAATACAGGCAAACCTTCATAGGATGGAAGTGTGATTTGTTGGGGTCGGAATCTCACAGCATGAGCGAACCCAGTGGATAGTGGGGTGATGTTCTAGGTGGTCCAAAAGCAGCCCAGAGCTGGCACGTCATCAAGCAGGAGCCGGGCAGCTCAGGTTCGCAGCGTGGGCCCTGGAGCAGGACTGGGTGCAGACTCCCTCTGAACTGTGCGACCTCGGGCAGGATTTTAACTTCCCTGCGTCTCATGTTTAAAATGTTGATAACGGTGTGCCTCTCAGGGCAGTTACGATAGTGTATGTACCTTGTATGGAATGTAAGTAAGCCTGAGCCCCACTGCCCGCGGATAACAATCTATACAGAGTGTGTTCGCCCTACACCGAGGCCCAGGCGCCCACAGAGGTGTCTGTTAAGATTTCTCACTTGGTGATTTCATGTGGATTTTTGGATAAGTGTTGGGGATCACTTAATTTGGAGAAAATATCAGCACCTGCTGTGTAACGTAATTGGTGGTGTTCAGTCACTCGGTCTGACTCTGCCGCCCCGTGGACTGCAGCACACCAGGCCGCCCTGCCCTTCACCATCTCCCGGAGTTCACTCAGACTCAGGTCCATTGAGTCAGTGATGCCATCCAACCAGCTCATCCTCTGCTGCCCTCTTCCTTTTGCCTTCAATCTTTTCCCAGTATCGAGGTCTTTTCCACTAAGTCAGCTGTTGCATCAGGTGTTGGTCACTGTTAATTAAGTTACAAGTGGGTGACAGAATGTAATAGACATTAAAAGTTATGTCAGCAAAGCAGGAGGAAAAAAGGTTTTGACATAGAAGCACAGTTAGAAATGCAGAAGTGGGGAGGAGCCCGTGAAGCTGGCCCAGAGGAGCATGTGTGATGCACGAGGACTTGGACTCTGCCTGAGCCCCACTGCCTGCGGGAAACAGTCTGTACGGAGTGTGTGCCCTACGCGGAGGCCAGGGGCGCCACGGAGACGTCTGTTAAGACTTCTCCCTTAGTGATTTCATACGGATTTTGGGTAAGTGGTAAGGATCACTTAACTTGAAGAAAATATAGGTGGGATGGGAAAGGACCCCAGCAGAGAGCAGTTCTGATGAGGGCTTTTCGTTCCTAACGTTTCCCAAACCCAGGGAGGTGGGGCAGACTCTCCCTGGTTGCGCTTTGCCATCTTTGCAACCAGTGCCTTGCTGCCCCTGTGGAACCCCGAGGCCCACAGCCCTGGCAGGTCTGATCAGCTGTGGCTGATAACACGTGCGGCTCAGGTTCCTGGCTCCAGCAGCATCAGCGCCACGCACACGCAGGGCGGCTGAGAACCAGGCCTTGGGCTTCTGTGGGCCCCGGCTCTCAACTGGAAGATGTTATCTGTGAGGTTTCCATTTGAAATGGCTTTAGCTCCTGGGAATTTTGCCCTGAAATTCAAATATGCAGAGAACACAGGCTCAAAATATGAGTTTTAAAATATTTTACTACACTACAGTTCATTTACAATATTGTGTTTCAAGTGTACAGCTACAGATTCTTTTCCATTATAGGTTATTGCAAGATATTGGATGCAGTTCCCTGTCCCATACAGGAAATTCTTGTCTTTTGTATATACAGTGATGTGTACCTATCAGTCCCACACTCCAAATGTATCCATCTCACCCCCTTACACTTTGGTAAGCATGTTTTGTTTTGTTTTGAATGTTATTAAAGTTAATTTACAATGTTAGTTCCTGGTGTACAGCAGAGTGATTCAGTTATATGTGTATATAGATATTCTTTTTCATGTTCTTTTCCGTTATGGTTTATCACAGGATATTATTGAATATAGTTTCCTGTGGTACACAGTAGGTTCTCATTAGTTATCTACTTTATACACAGTGCTGTGTATAAGTCCATGCCAATCTCACAGTTCATGCCACTCCATCCCCTTAGAATCTCTAAGTTTGTTCTCTGCATCTGTCCATTTCTGCTTTGCAGACAGGTTCATCTGTATAGTTTTTCTGGATTCCACACAGAATTCGTATTATACAACTTTTTTCTATTTCTGACTTACTCATTCTGTCTCTAGGCGTATCTACATCTCTGCAAATGGCACTGTTTTGTTCTGTTTCAGGCTGAGTAATATCACATCTTTATCCTCCCCTGTAGATGGACATTTAGGTTGCTTCCATGTCCTGGCTATTTTAAGAAGTGCTGCAGTGAACATTGGGGTGTATCTATCTCTTTGAATATGGTTTTTTTCCAGGTATATGCCCTGGGGGCAGGACTTCTGGGTCATGTGGTAGTTCTGTTTTTAATTTGAGGAACTTCCATTCTGTTCTACGTAGTGGTAGTAGGAATGTAAATTGTTACAGTTGGAGGAGGGTTTCCTTTTCTCCATATCCTCTCCAGCATTTCTTGTCTGTAGATTTCTTTTTTATGATGGCCATTCTGACTGGTGAGAGGTGATACTTCACTGTGGTTTTGATCTGCATTTCTCTAACAATTATGTGATGTTGAGCATCTTTTTATGTGTTTATTGGTCATCTGTATGTCGTCTTTGGAGAAATATTTGCAAACGAAGCGACCAACAAGGATTAATATCCAGAACATACAAACAGCTCATGCAACTCAGTATCAAAAAAGCCAAACAACCCAATGAAAAAAATGGGCCTAAAGAGCCATTTCTCCGAAGAAGACACCCTCACTTTTAACCTATGTGTCTTTCGTTCTAAAGTGGGTCTCCTGGAGGCAGCATGCTGTAGGTTCTTGCTTTATTATTCAGTCTGTCACTCCGTGTCTTTTGATCAAAGCATTTAGCCCACTGACATGAGTATTTATTGATGGGTCTGTATTTACTGACATTTTAAATTTCTTCTTTGTTCTTTTCTCCCTTTTGTGGTTTGATAATTTTCTTTTGTATTATGCTTGAGTTCTTAAATGATTTTTGTGAGTTGATTTGTGGTTACCCTGGTTTTCAAATTTATTAATTCAAGTTTATTATTTTAACAGTAATTATTATATCTGCTTGACTGACAGTCATACACAGTCTTTGCTCTACATTCTAAAAGATGTACATTTTCCTACTCCCCTCCTCATTCAGTGATTCATCAGAATCACAAAAAATCACAAAATTACATCTTGTGGTGGATAGATTTTGTGTGTGTGAACATGATTATGTGCTGGCATATATTACTGATCTTCAGTCCTTTTATGTATCTGCCTTTCCTAATGTGACTTTCCCTTTCCTATAGGTTCTTGCTTTTTTCCATTAGAGACCCCCTTTCAGTTTTTGCTTATCTATCTGAGAAATTCTTTCCATCTCCTCCTATTCTAAATGATAATCTTTCTGAATAGTGTTCTAGGTTGCAGATTTTTCCCTTTTGGGACTTTGTAGGCCAGAGAGTGGTAAGACACATTCAGCGCTTCTGCCGAGAAATCAGCTGGTAGCCTTAGGGGGGTTCCCTTGTAACTGACTTTTTCTCTTGCCGTCTTTAGAATCCTGTTTAATTTTGGCATTTTAATTACGACATGTCTTGGTGTGGGTCTGTGTGGATTCATCCTGTTTGGGACTCTCTTTCTTTCACCTGTGGATACCTTTTTCCTTCTTCAGCTTTGGGAAGTTTTGAGCCGTAATTTCTTCAGATACATTTTTGATCCACTTTTCCCTTTCTCCTCCTCCTGAAATTCCTATAATGCACAGGTTGGCATGCTTTAGTATTATCTTATATACCTAATATGTTTCTTTCATTTGGGTGATTTCTGTTACAGGTCATTTAATGGTTCTTCTGAATTACTTAGTTTGCTGGTTTTTCACTTTGGCAATTGAGTTGTCTGATTTTGACTGGCTCTTCCTTATGGTTTCCAGTTCCTTGTTACAGGGATCTGCATTTCTACTGATGGCCTTCTTAATCGCTTCAAGGTTTTCATGCCTCCCTTTGGAACTTGGGGCCTGCTAGACTGGAAGGGCCTGTTTGCTCTTTCAGGGGATTCTCTTAGGCAGGAGTGGTTCCTCTACTTATATGTATTTCTTTTTCTCTATAAATTTAGGAGAAACTGTGATGTACTATAGTTCTGAAAGACTGTTTTTATGTGGGAACACCCCTCTGTAGAACTATGTCACGCTTGTATTTCTGGTGCAAAGGCTGTATTTGTTGTGGACACCAGCCACGTCTTTGGCTCAGGCTGTGCTTGGTGCTGTGATGATCACAGCCTCCTCTTTGCTCGGTGCTGGTCACTGCCCCATTGGGGATTAGGGGTTGGTCCCCCGTTGTTGGAGTAGAAGCCCCCAGACCGGATCTAAGCTGCAGTGAGAGGGAGGTGGGACTGGAGCACTCCTGCTGGGATAGGCAACTCTGAGACGCTGCCCGCCACCCAGGATGCATAGCCCTAAAACTGACCTCGTCTCCACTGCACGAGGTTGCGCATCAGCTCCACCTGCCTTTGGCATGCACACACTCACACGGTGTGAGCTCCTGCCGCCTGTGAGAGCTCTCCCACACTGTGAGCACCCTAAGAACAAGGCTTCCAGGGCAGACCCGTGCTCTGGACCACACCACCAAAGCAAGTCCCCTCCTCGGGTGTGGCCACCAAAGCCCGAGTTTCAGTACCAGGCACATATGTAACAGCAGGCGCATGTCTTGGGCTGGGAAGCACGGGGGCGTGGCTGCTGTCAGTTTCGGCTCCACTCTCTCTGCTGGCGGCCAGTGCACTCTCCTCGTGGGCAGAGTCCAGGCCCCTGCAGCCTCACTCTGTCCCGGCACAGGAGGATCCTCTTTCGCAACTCCCTGCCTTGGGGCATAGGCCCCACCAGTATTCTCCCTGCCCCGGTTTTTGCCTTTAGTCTTACCAGGTTACATGGGGATCTTTCTTTCAGCGCTGGGTATTTGAGATACCCAGCTGGTCTCAGCTGGTGTTCTGTGAAAATTGTTCCAGTTTTAAGTGTAGTTTTGATGTATTTGTGGGTGGAGTGGACTCTGCGTTCTTCTACTTCACCACTTCAATCGCCTCCTTCCAAAACATTTAAGTAGACGTTAGTTTTCTTTTTTAAGTCAAACTGACACTTATGTTCCCCAGGGTCAGCTCGTGCAGTTACTGAACTTGTGGCCACCACATCTCACGGGGTGGCGGAGCTGGGTTTGGACCGTCTTGGTTTCCAGCAGGGATATCAGGCGTCTTTCCATCCTCCTCTTCCCCCAGCTCTACCTGCAGACCCCCCTTCCCTTCACCAGAGCCAGCCCTGAAGGCCTGGACCCAGGTCTGCACTGTTACCAGGCCAGGTCACCATCTGGACTTGGAAGCCCTGGCACTCGCCGTCAGCCCGTATCATGGCGTGTGCTCACTGGTCCCGGACATACGGCTGGGTTCAGAAAATGGTGCTAACTTCAGGAAGGCGGGCGTGTCTCACTCACCTGTGCTGTTCTCCCGGAGGATGCGCCGTCCTCTCTCGGGCTGCTGCGGGGGCTCCCCCACAGGTAGTCCCGGAGCAGCAACTGGGGGTGCAGCTGCTGGAGGCCCCGGGGAATCAAGAGAGGAGAGCCCGACAGCCAGGGTACAGTCCAGGAGTCACAGGAGATGCGTCCTCCGGGAGGAGCCAGGCTGAGCGGCAAAGCTCAGCGGCAGGGCGGCTGAGGCAGATGGCGAAGGAACTGGAGCTTGGGGAGCAGAGCCAAGGCTGCAGGGTGAGAGAGAAGAGGGGGGCTTGAGCCTTAGCCCCGAGTCTTCGGGAAGCCCCTCGAGTGGCATGTTTCTGGTCCCCTGTACTAAACACGGCTCGGGCTGCCTTTGGAGATGGGTGGGGATTCTGGGAGGTGGTTTCAGGGCAGGAGGGGCAACAGTCCTAAGGTGGGGGAGGAGGCGGTGTGCTTGGCAGGCAGAGGCCACAGGACCTGACGGGGAGGGGCAGGGAGCCATCTGTGATGACGTCCCAAGTTTGGGGCTGAGCGGGGAAGACTGGGAGAGAGCTGGCGGAGGGGCGTGGGGAGGTGCTGCTCGTTGGAGGGAATTCTCTCTAGGTCTCTCAGACAATGCTCACCTTTGTGAAAAAGTGCACGTCAGAAGGCCTGCTCTCTACTCTTTTTTCAAAGAATGGCAGACCCTTGCTTAGTCTGCCCTGACTCTAACTATATGATCTCAAGCTAGTGACACGGGCAGAGGAGACAGGCACGTGCTTGTTGGGCTGGACAGCAAGCGCGGGCAGAGCTGTGGGCAACGGAGGCCCCGGTCCTGCTCCTCCTGCCCGCACCAACCCCCACCTTAACTGCCAAAGTGGCTTCCTTCCAGGCAGTGCTTCTCCACCCCCAGCTGCAGGAAAAATCACCCAGGGAGCCTTCCATTAATCAGAGTGGAGGGGGCAGGGGAGGTGCTCTGCCCTGAGACAGCCTGCAGCATACGGGGGAGAGGAACACGCAAGGTCCTTCTGGAGGAAGGAGTAACAGAGCAGCTGCCACCAAACTGGAAACTGGTAGGGTGTTGTCAGCTGACCTCCTGAGTCAGGTGAAGAGAAGGGTCCCCGAGAGTGACTGTGGGCTCAGCGAGGGAGTCTCTGCAGCCACGAGTCTGGGAGGGGAAGGCCGTGTCTGTGGACGTGCGGATTAGGGCAGGTCTCAGACAGCGCTTCTCTACTTCTCCGCAGGGAAAAGGGATCCTGTCACTCACCTTGTCTCAGGTTAAGCTGCACATTTGGCCAACACACTTAGCGAGTTGGTTCCTGTTAAGAGGCAGACCTCCGAGATACTGTGGGTTTGGTTCCAGACAAGTTGTGAATTTTTCTTTTTCTCCTGTATATAAAAGTAATGTTTATACTGTAGTATAGTCTATTGTGTAATTGCATTATGTTTTAAAAAAACAATGTACATAACCTTAAAAAACATTGCTGTTCAAGAAATGCCACTGATAGAATTGTTCATTCAACACAGGACTGCCCACAAACCTTCAGTTTGTAAAAGAAAAAAAAAATACCTGCGAAGCCCAGTAAAAAGTCTGCCTGTATAATCATTGCTAATAATGATGCCCAAAATCAGTCTGTGCTTTTTAAAGAATAATTTGCAACATGAGTGTTTTAATGACTCATGAGTTGAGGAAAATTTTATTTGCTTATTATTATCCTGCTTATATTTTTAAAGGTTTTGATGCTAACGTCCCCAAAGAAGCCAGCTATTTTTTTTTTTTTAAGGGAATGAGGTTGCTCCTTCCCACCCCACCCTCTTCAGTAGGGCAGCTGAAGCACCCTCAACCAAAGAGCTGAGCTGCAGGAGGCAGCCTGGGGTCCACCCCCGCACTCTCAGCACGGATTGCGGTCTGGACCTGCCCAATGACCCAGTTTGCTCTCTGGTAAAAGATGGCAGACCACAGATCAGACGCCAGGCCTAGGTTTGTCCATGGAGGAACTTGGAGGGCCTGGTGAAAGTTCGAGAGAGTCCTGGTTCCCTCCACAAACCAGCATGATGGCATTTTTCAGGAAGGGACCAAGAGTCTGCATTTAACAAGGTCCAGGGACCATAGCACCAAATAATCATCAAGGTTCCTTCAGATCAGAACTTTCATGCTTCTAGAGTTAGTTCTGCTAAAGCCCCCCATTTTGCTGGAAGGCGAGGAGGATGTGGGCAGTCTCATTACACGAGTTCTGTGACCGCACACTGTGAGGGAATGCACACCTGTGAGCAGTGGCAAGCAACTGGGTGACCCGGGGGAGCCGTCTCAAGGCCAGACGGCCTCCAACCCCGTCTCTCAGGCAGCAGCCGTGGAGACCTGCCCCGACTGTGCGGGAAAGGTGGGTGCATCGCTCACTGACCTCACGTGCGGTCTAACTCTTCACCTCGGGCAGGCGGGCTGTGGCAGTTTGTTCCCTCTAGGTTTTTCTTTAGGGTCTTAAGGTCTGGTCCTGCTCTCTGCTCAGCATAGCCAGCTGGGCGTGTGGAAGACAAGGGGGAGACAGGCTGAGCCCCAGCTCCTCACCCACTGCGGGCAATGTGGCCTTTGGGGATCGCAAAGCTCCATGAGACAGATGGGGCCCTGTGGGACCAGGGTGGGAAGCGGGGATCAGGAGAGGGTTGGCCCAGCCCAGAGGCCGAGGGGATGGAGAGCCCTGGCTGAGGTCCCTACCTTTGATTCCAGCCACGCAGTCCAGTGCAGACCCCTGCCCTTAGGAGCTGCCCTCAGCGGGGCCGGCACTGCAGGTGGAAGTCCTCCAGCTTGGTGGGTTCAGGGTCTCTTCCCAGGCCTTGGACCTGAAAAAAGAGGCATCTCCAGAATTAGGTCACTTGGAGCAGGGTCGTTCAGGGGAGAGGGCCTATCCACAGCCACACACACAGATGGGGGGGTTGCTGTCTGCACCTCGAGGCTGTCTAAACCTCAGAGGTACCTTTCAATCAAAATTCGTTTATCAAAACCCATTGTGGATATTTCCCTGGTGGTCCAGTGCTTAAGACTTTGCCTTCCAGGGCAGGGCATGCAGGTTCAGTTCCTGGTCAGGGACCTAAGGTCACATGCCTTTTGGCCAAAAAACCACAACATAGAAACAGAAGCAGTTACATACAAACTCAATAAAGACTTAAAAAAAAAAACCTCATTATGATTTTCCTTCCCGTGTGGAGGACTCCTGGCAAACAGGGAACATTTTATCCTCATCAGTTTAGATTTTAATTTCTGATGGCTACTTGTCAAATTCTGTCCCCCAACCTCTTTTTCTCTCTCATGAAAAGACGTTTGAAAAGGTCTTCTAAACCCAGGGCGAGAGAGATGAGGACTGTCTGGAGTGAAGGGGGCCTCCTGAGTTACTGGAGATCTAGAGCGGCCTTCAGAGCGGAGCAGGAGGCCCAGACTCTGACTTAAGAGTCTGCAGAAGGGTCTCCTCCCCAGAAGTGGAGGGAGAGTGTGTCCTGTCCAGCCGTGTGGCACTCGGGGCTCCCAGGAGGGCAGCCAGGGAGCCAGGCCCAGCTGTGTTTGTGCTGAGTTATGTTTTCTCCATAAGAAAATAGCTGTTATCAAAAATCGGTGTGTGTGTGCGTGAAGCCAAATTCCAAAGGCAGAATTGATGCAGTCAGCAGTGCAGAGCTGTACTCCCGTGTTCCCGCGCCCGTGGCAGAGGTGTCAGTCCCCGTGGCCGGGCAGAGCCCCAGGACTGGAGCCGGAGCACTCCCTCCTCACAGGCCATGGTCCTGGGTGCAGGCCCCTCCCTTCCTCTGAGCCTTCACAGGATGTCCCTGATGCTCCTGGATGTGGCTGTTGGGACAGAGGGCTGGTGAGACGTCCGCTCTTCTGGGGCCTCTGCTCTGGGCCAGGGACTTCAGGGGCGGTAACCCCAGCATCAGCCTGCAGGGTGTGCACCTCTCACCCACAGAGCGGGTGTGACACGAGGCTCAATGGTCACACTTCCGAGGTCACTTGGTGTGCAGGGGCAGAGCAGGATTTGGCCCCATATCAGGCCCCAGCCCCGAGCCCTGTGGTTCCTCGCCTTCTCCTGGAGGTCCAGGGAGGAAGAGGTGCCAGCTGCTTCTCACTTCAGCATCTGTAAACCCCCGCCGAGCTGGGCGCACACAGCACATTCCACCCACACCTACCACTTCCTGCTCCTCTGGGTCAGAAACAGGCTCCGGACCCGCGGGCAGCCTCGGGCTGCATCAGTGGCCCTGGCTCCTCAGCAAGTGCGCGTCCCCGGACCTCAAGGAGCAGCGCCAGGCGTCTCCCAGAGTGTGTGTCGGGGGCGCCCCCAAGGTGCCTCCACCCAGGCTCACGTGGCTCAGCACGCCCTGTGTTCTCTCAACAGCAGATGAAGCTCACCGCAGAGAACCTGAAAGAGGAATGCAGGGAAGGCGGGACGGAGATGGCGCCCTGAGGGCGGGCCGACCCACTTCCAGGCTCCCGCCCGAGCTCCACACCCACTCCGGCCGCCTGACCTCGCTCCGGAGCCTCGCGTATGGACCGACCACCAGCTCCCCATGCCACCCGCTCGGTGACGGCTGGCCGACGGGGGTGATATCAGCCGAGCCCCTGCTGAGCGACGTGCGTTTCCACACTCCTGGCTCTGTCCTGCAATAAGTTCACAAACCCTTCATCGACGGAAACAGTGCCCACCGAGCTATTAAAGGCCACGTGCACGTCTGACGTCTCCTTCCCTGTGTGTAGATAGAGCAGCCCCTCTGCTCTGGGCCCAGCCATGGAATGGGGGCCCCTGCGGAGAGCCAAGGGTCAGGCCTGCCTGGAGGCCGGGCCCCTCCTGGAGCCTGCGGAAGCCCCCAGGCGCTCAGGACACACCTGCGTGGGGGCGGGGGTCTCCTGGCCGTGCCCGAGGGGCTGCGGCGCTCTCACAGTCTTAGCGGGCCCTCAGCCCACCTGGGACACCCACCCTGGCCTCCTTTCCCACCAATGGCTGCTCAAACCGCCCCAAGGCCCAGCCCGCCCTGCCCTGCGGGGCCCGCAGAGCCGG
>SJXQ01010823.1:159975-178884 GCA_006408695.1 Aepyceros melampus | reverse complement strand
GACACGACTGAGCGACTGAACTGAACTGAACTGAGTACTGGAGTGGATTGCCATTTCCTTCTCCAGGGGATCTTCCCAACCCAGGCTCGAACCCGGGTCTCCCACATTGTAGAGAGACACTTTACCATCTGAGCCACAACATTACCACTCTCCATAAATAAGGAGCTTTGCAAACCTTGCTTCCAGCTCATAATCTGCAGGTTAGTACTCAGATGGAGACACTGCCTATCCATGCATGTCTGGTCCTTGGATATTAGCCCTAGATCTTCATTTTCTGATTTCACCTCATTTGACCACAGACCCCTGCCTTGGGTGATTCTTAAATTGTCTTGTCCTGTTAATGTTATCTTTTATGAATTCGTGCTTTGTGTCTCCAGCCAAATTAATAGGAAGTTCAAAGATGATGTCATCCTTTTTAGCACTGCCCGTAGCACCAGTCAACCCTTGTTATCCATTTGTTGATTTGAATCAGAGAATCCACCTCCCCAGTGAAGAGGTTCAACCTTTCAGATCTGGCCCTAGCCTCCAGGAGGCTTCCACCTACCCTAGGAGACAGGGTGTGAGAGAAAGGAGGTGCCCTCACAAATTGTAAGTCAATTTGAGAAAAAATGAAATATTTGCCCAGCCATTAAGAAAGGATCAACATCGATTGGAAATAGACATTGCAACTTCAATAGGAATGAGGCAAGGCCACCAACTCTAAGGAAAATGAGATTCCTAGTGTCCCATAGTTTCCCAGCTCTGAAGGCATAAAACTCAATGTTCAGGGACTTCCCTGATGATTCAGGGGTTAAGAATCCACCTTCCAGGACTTCCCTGGTGGTCCAGTGGTTGAGAATCCGCCTGCCAATGCTGGGGACACAGGTTCGATCCCTGGTCAGGGAAGATCCCACATGCCAAGGAGCAACTAAGCCAATTTGCCACGACTGCCAAGCTAGATAGAGCTGGTGAGCTGCAACTACTGAAGCCCTTAAGCCCTAGAGCCCGTGCTATCCAACAAGAGAAGCCATGGCACTGAGAAGCCTTGCACCACAACTGGAGAGTAGTACCTGCTCACCCCAACTAGAGAAAACCAGAGCTGCAAGGAAGACTCAGTACAGCCAAATATTTTTAAAAAATTTTTAAAAAGAATTCACCTTCAATGCAGGGGATGTGGGTTCAGTCCCTGGTTGGGGAATAAGACATCACATGCAAAGGCTCAGCTAACCCTGCAAGACACAACTAGAGAGCCCACGTGTCAAAACTAAGACCCAACATGGAAGCCACCTAAGCACTCATCAACAGGTGAATGGTAAAGCAATCACACACACACGACTATTATTTAGCCATGAAGAAGAAGGAAATCCTGTTATTTGCAACAACATGGATAGATCTTACAGGCATTATGCTAAGTGAAATAAAGAAAGACAAATATATGATCTCATTTATTTGTGGAATCTAAAAACATGGAGCTCATAGAAACAGAGTAGAGTGGTAGTTACCAAGGACTGAGGGAAACAGGGAGATGTTGGTCAGAGAATACAGACTTTCAGTTAAAAGATGAGTAGTTCCAGAGATCTAATGTTCAGCAAAGTGATTGTAATCAATAGTAGTTTAAAGTTGTGAGCACAGAGATTTAATACGCTTAACATAACAACAAAATAGTAATTATGTAAGGTGAAAGTTGTGTTAATCTTATTGTAGTAAACATTTCACTATATATCTGAGTATCAAATTATCGCTTTGTGCACCTTCAATTTACACCTTGTTAGATGTCAATTATACCTCAGTAAAGCCGGAGGGGGTAAGAACCATTGAGCTAGAAGTTTGAGTCCAACTTTCTACTGAAAATGATAAGACAGAAACTTAGTAGAGAAGCTGGGATAGGCTAAGGACTCTCAAACACCTGGCTAAAAGGTCTAGACTTAACTTTGTAAGCATGTGGGGTATCATTAATGATTTTTTTGAGATAGTATTACAAATACTATTAGATACTATTACAAATACTTGTATTCTAAATACAAGAAGGATTACTCAATTAACAATATATAAGATGATTTGGAGAAGAAAAGACTGCAAGTGGAGAGACTGATTAGAACAAGATCTTAACAGTGCATGATTGAAGTATAAAAGATCATAGGCTTTTCACCATCAAATAGACCATTTAAAAAAATGTATTATATCCATTCGTGCCAGAGTGTGGGGAAACAGGCACTCTCAGATTCTAGTGGTGGAGGTATAAATTGGCATATCCATTTCAAAGGATGATTAAACCTTATCTATCAAAATTTAAAATCAGTTCACCATCTGGTACAGAAAATTCCATATTACATATATATATATACACACACACACACACATATACATATACATACATATATATATATAAAGTGAAGTGAAGTCGCTCAGTTGTGTCTGACTCTTTGTGACCCCATGGACTATAGCCTACCAGGCTCCTCTGTCCATGGAATTTTCCAGACAAGAGTACTGGAATGGGTTGCCATTTCCTTCTCCAGGGGATCTTCCTGACCTAGGGATCGAACCCAAGTCTCCCGCATTGCAGGCAGACACTTTACCACCACCTGGGAATATATATGCTTTGGTTTCTGCTTCTTTTTCTTCATTGCTTTTCCTTTTTTAAATCAAGCTTAATTCAGACAAATAAATTCAGTCAAATAATTCAATCAGATAAAATTCACTTCTTTAAAGTATACCTACAGCTCAGTGAATTTTGATGAACAAGTAAGACATTTAAGATACAGAGCATTTCTACTGCCCTAAAAAGTTCCCTGTGCCAGCCCACAGTCTCTCCCGTGCCCCTATCCCAATCCCTAACAACCACCAATCTGATTTCTATTTCTATAGCTTTGCCCCTCCCAGAATTTCATATATAAATGGAATAATACAATATGTCGTCTTTTGTGACTGGTTTCTTTTGCTTACTTTGAGATTCATTCAAGTTGTTGCGTGTATCAGCAATTTGTCCCTTTCTATTGCTAACTAGTATTCCATTGAATGGCCATACCACAATTTGTTAATCCACTCACCAACTGATGGACATTTGGCTTGTTTTCAGTTTTGTTTTGTTTGGATGTTATGAATACAGCTGCTATAAACATTTGCTTCCAAGTCTTTGTGTGACAATGTTTTCATTTCTCTTAGGTAAAAACCTTGGATTTGAGTTGTTAGGTCATGTGGCTAATAATATATTTATCTTTACACGAAACTGTCTTCCAAAGTGGATATGATATTTTACATTCTCATCAGCTGTGTATGATAGTTTCAGCTGTTCCATGTCCATGTCAGCACTTGCTTTTATCAGTCATTTTAATTTGTACCATTCTAGTAGGCATGTCGGGCTTCCCAGGTGGCTCAGTGGTAAAGAATCCATCTGCCAATGCAGGAGAGGTGAGTTCGATCCCTGGGTCAGGAAGATCCCTGGAGTAGGAAATGACAACCCACTCCAGTATTCTTGCTTGGAAAATTCCATGGATAGAGAGCCTGGTGGGCTATGGTCTATAGGGTCACAAAAGAGTCAGACACAGCTGACCAGCTGAACACACACACACACAGTAGGCATGTGGTGATATTTTGTTATGGTCTTTAGTTTGCATTTTCCTGATGACTGATATTATTGAACACCTTTTGTGTGTTCATTTTCCATTAATATTTCTCTTTTGATGAAGTGCCTGTGTGAATCTTTTGCTCATTTTATAATTGCACTGTTTTCTTATTATCAAGTTGTATCTTTATTTATCCTGGATACAAATTCTTTTTCAGACAACTATTTTTGCAAATATTTTATTTAAACCCATAATTTGTCTTTCTGTTCTCTTAACAATATCTTTTGAAAAGCAGACATTTTTAACTTTGATGAGATCCAGTTTGTAAATATTTTTGCTTTTGCTTTCTATGTCCCTAAGAAAATTTTTGTCTAACCCAAGGTCACAAATATTTTCTCCTATGTTTCATTTTAGAAATATAATGTTTAGCTTTTATGTTTAGCTCAGTTCACCTGAGTCAACTTCTACGTATTTTGCTGGATAGAAGTTGCCATTAGCCCTTCACATACAATGTCTGGGTATTATAGCACCATTTATTAAAAGACTTCCTTTCTCCATAAGAATCAATTTTATGCTTTTTAAATTTTTATTTTATTAATATGATAATATTAACTATAGTGTTAGTTAGTGTTTATTTTTACTGCCCTGAGTCTTCACTGCCGCATGCTGGTTTTCTCCAGTTGCGATGATGGGGGGCCACTCTCTGGTTGTGATGTATGGGCATCTCATTGCAGTTGGCTTTTTGTTGCAGAGCACAGGCTCGAGAGCACATGGGTTTCAGTAGTTGTGATGCATAGTATTAGTTGCCCTGCGGAATTGTCCCAGAGCAAGGATGGAACCCACGTCCCCTGCATTGGCAGGTAGATTCTTAACCACTAGACCACAAGGGAAGTCCAGTTTTATACCTTTTCAAAATTTATTACAATGTATATGTGAGTCTTTCCTTGGACCTTCTACTCTGTTCCATGTGAGGTCTATATACCTCATAAGGGAGGAGAGAAAGCAAGTGTAATCTCATTAATGGAAAAAAGTGTGTTGATTGGAAATTATCTTTTTCCCACTGGGAAAAGAAATAATATTTAGAAAAGGGTTGAGGAGTAAATATTTGAAGAGGAATGTTCACTTTTATGGAGAGGAGCATTCACTTGTTACTCTATATGTTAATACATCTGATTATAGTATAATAATATTATATCATTTGCATTTTTAACACAAGCATAATGCTTTTGTATTTTAACTAAAATCTCTGTGTGTTTGAGTGGTAATTAGAAAGCAGATGAGACACACACATCTCTGGGAGAAAGTAAAGGATAGGGAAGCCTGGCATTCTGAAGTTCGTGGGATCACAAAGAGCTGAACACGACTTAGTGACTGAACCACCACCACCACCACTCTGGATGTTAAATCAGCTGATGAAACATGAGGAAAGAAAAGAATAAAAGATGATTCAGAGGTTTTGAGGTCATATGTGCAAGGGTGAAGGAAGCCAGTGGGAAGACTGGGGTGGGGGAAGAAGGAGGTTGGGAGCTAAATTCGAGGAGCTGGGTTAGCACCCAGTGCTAACAGGGATGATGTCAGCACAAGCAGTGGGTGGTAAAGGTGAGCCTCGGGCTTAGAGGATTAGGCCAGTAGGGTTAAAAGTACACATATGGAAATCATTTGCACAGAAGTATTAGCTAAAGATGTGAAAGTAAATGACTATGCCTGAGAAGAGGGGAAAGCAGAGAAGAGGGCTGAAGATCTTCAGAAAGGCCTTCATTTTGGAAAAACTAAAAAGGAGGTTACGATAAAAGCAGAGAAAGACTCTAGCAAAAGCTGAGGAGAACGAAGGAAATGTAACATCACCAAGGGCTTGGAGGACTGTTTCAGAAGGGCATGGTCAATGTCAGGCATGATAAGAACTGAGACCTTTTTGGACTTGATCAGTCAGTTCATTCGCTCAGTCGTGTCTGACTCTTTGCTACCCCATGAATCGCAGCACATCAGGCCTCCCTGTCCTCAGTAACTCCCGGAGTTCACTCAGACTCACGTCCATCGAGTCAGTGATGCCATCCAGCCATCTCATCCTCGGTCGTCCCCTTCTCCTCCTGCCCCCAATCCCTCCCAGCATCAGAGTCTTTTCCAATGAGTCAACTCTTCGCATGAGGTGGCCAAAGTATTGGAGTTTCAGCTTTAGCATCATTCCTTCCAAAGAAATCCCAGGGCTGATCTCCTTCAGAATGGACTGGTTGGATCTCCTTGCAGTCCAAGGGACTCTCAAGAGTCTTCTCCAACACCACAGTTCAAAAGCATCAGTGATGTGGTCATTAAAAGGAGACTGCTGAAATGGGGATGGAGGAGGGTAATAACAAGGGTAACTAAAAGAATGAACTGATTGGAAAACACTAGAGGCTACAGAGAATGGTATCAGCAGGGTAGAAATATGTTTTAGGTTAGATAAGCCTGGACATCTCTGTAGATAGAAGAGAAGGTATCAAAAACAGCGAGAAAATAAAATGCAAGGGATATGCAATAAAATGCAAAGTATGCAATGCATACTTTGAATGACATTATAATTATGGATATATGTTCTTATGGTGCTGTGCTGTGCTAGTTGCTCAGTCGTGTCCGACTCTTTGCGACTCCATGGACTGTAGCCTGGCAGGCTCCTCGGTTCATGAGATCGTCCAGATAAGAATACTGGAGTGGGTAGCCATGCCCTCCTCCAGGGGATCTTCCCAACCCAGGGATCAAACCCAGGTCTCCTGCAATACAGGTGGATTCTTTACCAGCTGAGCTACCAGGGAAGCTCATATGCTTTCATACTTTTGTCCAAATCCATAGAATGTATAACACTACTCACTTTAAAGTGAACCCTAAGATGAACTGGGGGCCTTGGTTGATTATGATGTGTCAATACAGTTCATTCTTGATTTTTTAAAAAATGTACCACCTGGTTGATAATGGCTATGTATTCCATTGGAGGGAGTATATAAGGAATTTCTGTACCTTCTTGTCATTTTTGTTGTGAACCTAAAACTGCTTTTTTAAAAAGTCTCAACACTCAGAGTAGACATTTTTGGCAAAACTTTTGTTTCACTTTTACTTATGTATACACATTATATGTGTGTGTGTGTGTGCTGGATTGTGATGTAAAATTGATCTCTTAGGTCAAAAACTTTGCAGGCCACTGTAGTTAAGTTATCCTGGCAAATAAAAGCACAAATTAACCTCAAAAAATACAAGGGAAGGATAATTGATATAAATTCTCAAAATTCAAAGGAGATGGAATTAAGAGAAGCGTGTAATTCTTTTGAAAAATAGAGCCAATGGCACCCACTCCAGTATTCTGGCCTGGGAAATTCCATGGACAGAGGACCCTGGCGGGCTACAGTCCATGGGGTCGCAAAAGAGTCAGACATGACTTAGTGACTTAACAACAACACAGATTTTTCAGTTTCTGTTATGTGAATACTGTAAGAAGCTAAATAATTAAAAGCATTATTTGTGATTAAAAAAAAAAAATGAAAGGAAGAGCCAGCAATCCCCGTCCAGTATCAGGAGAGTGGCTTGATATAATTACATTACAGTAACAAGAGGCAATGTTATGCTTCTCCTACAAGAACTGTGAGGAACTAAAGATGTGTTTGGGTTATGATGTTAAATGGAGAAAAACTAAATATAAAGTGGTTTATGAGATGATGTAAACAATGAGTATGACTGGAAAGGAATGGTGTAATACTTAAAATTGTTGTATAAAGATGATGCGATTAAGAGTATTCTACTATCTGAGCCACCAGGGAAGTCCATTCTCTCTTTAGATGTTGTCATATTTGTGTTTTCAATAAAAGTGTTGAAAAGTGTCTTCCTCCAAGAGAGGAGAGGAAAGGACAGATAAAGATGAGTTCAAATGAAGGGTTTGGTGGTCTTTAACATGATTTCTCCCTTTCCAACACTCTAAGTCTCAGTGTTACATGGCAGGTTTGGGACTATAAATTTGGGGGCATTTTTTTGGAAAACCCAAATAACAGTCAAGACTCCACACTGCACAGCAGGGGGTGAGAGTTCGATCTCTGGTTGGGGTGGGGGCACTAAGATCCCACATGCCTGAGCAGTGTGGCCAAAAAGTTTTTTTGAAAAAAAAAAAGGAGGGTATTGCAGAGAAAACAAGGGTAGGAAGACCAGGCAAAGAAAGGTAAGGTAGAAATTCTAAAGACAAAAAGGTAGAAATGAGTGGATGTGGGCACAGGATGGGATGCTTGCTACCTGGAGGAAGAGATTTTTAGAGGAATTTGGGGAGAAGAACAAATAGGTATGGTCAGATTGTAGCAGGCAGAGTTTAGACCTGCCATAGTCTAAACCAAACAACTACCTAAATTGACCTCAGTCTCTAGGAAAGACCTCCTGCCCATCAAAAGGGAAGCCAGTGGAGAAAGAGACCCTCCAAGTGCCAGTGATCAAGAGTACAAGGTTTAAAACCAGGATCCCAGTCTCAGATGGACTGAGCCAGGGACTTCTGTCTCTCTCGCACCGTTTGTTGGCCATAATGACAATAAGAATGTTCCTGAAGCAAGCTTCCCAGCCTCACCTCCCAGTCTGTTGCATTTTCCCTTACCTCCTTCCCCAGTCCCCTCCCCACAGCACACAAATGGCCAAGATCAACCAGCTCAATCCTCTGCCCACACCCTCCCCGGCCGTTTCCCACTATAGACCCAAACCCACAGGCAGCTCCCCTAAGACGTGCCAAAAAAACCCATGGGAGAACCGTGGCAGCAGTTGGTGAAAGCTGTTTTTAGAATCACTCTCTTTCTCTGGCATTCTACTAACTCCAACTCACATATGACTGGGTTCTAGAACTCGACTCTGGCTCCACTTCAGAGAAGGAGAATGATAATCACTCAGTTCCCTTCCTTGTTCTTCCATCTGGACCTGAGTGAGAATCAATGACCTGAGTAGGGAAAGCCAAACCCACTCTGTTGATCTGTCCTAATCTCCCGGCTTTTCTAAAAAACTCTGCTCACGCACATCCCTAGATGGATACCCTTCCTAGGAGAGATCTCTGCTCTTAAGCTGTATCCTTCATTTCTCCACTCATTGGTCCTTAATCTCCCCAACCCGGATCTGTTGCCCTCCCTCTATGTTCCCACAGCCCCTGGGATACCTCGGTCAGGGCACTGACCACATGGAGTAAATCTGCATGTGTCAGCTAGCTCTTCAAGGGCAGAGACCAGCTCGTTCCCACCTCTTTCATTCCTGGATGCCTAGCATAGTGCTTGGCAGGTTGGAGGGCTCAGTAAATACTTGGATGTACAAGAACTAAGCGCCAAGCTTAGTTTCCTGCCCCTTTCCTGCCCCCCGTGAACAATTAACCTAATAAATTAAATTGGAGAGCGTGAGTTTGTCCATGGTCCTCGGGTACTAGAACCAAAAAAATATACCAGGGCATCTTCTTATCCAACTTTACACAGACAGAGTAATTTCTCAGACTTCAAAGTATATCAAGAAATGCTGGGGACTTCCCTGGTGGTACAGTGGATGGAAACCCACCTGCCGATGAGGGGACACAGATTTGATCCCTGGTCTGGGAAGATTCCACATGCCTCAGAGCAACTAAGCCCAGGCATCACAACTACTGAGGCAAACCCTAGAGCAGACGAGCCACAACTATGGAATCTGCTGCTGCAACTACTGAAGCCGTGGGCCTAGAGCCTGTGCTTCACAACAGGAGAACCCATTGCAATGAGAAGATTATGCATTGCAACAAAGGGTAGTCCCCGCTCACTGCAACTAGAGAAAGCCCATGCACAGCAATGAAGACCCAGCACAACCAAAAATAAATAAAATTATAAAAGGAAAGAAATTCTGGATTCCTCTTCTCTACACTGTGAACCATCAAACAGTGACTGCTTAAAAAACACAAAAGGTCACTTCAGACATGACCTTAGCTTGGCCTTGTGTAGAGTTTGGTAAGCTACAGTCATTGGCTTCAGCAAAAGCTTATTAAATTTAGTGAATGACTTTAAAAGCTCTTCACAGAAAAAGACATGCCCTTTAGGCGATGACAATCTCCAAACAATGAAATATGCTTACAAAATTTGAATTTCATAGGCTCTGGTGAAAATTGTGAGAAGCTGGATGATAAAATTATCCACCCACAAACAGCTGTGTGTGGAACTCCTCCACCATTTAAAAGAGCAAATTAAGAAATTCCTAGGCCAGTGCTGTCAAGAAGAACTTTATGCGATGATGGAACTGTTCTATAAATCTGTTCTGTCCAGTGAAGTACCTGCTATGAGCATCCAAAGTGTGACTAAGGAGCTGAATTTTTAATGTTATTTCAGTTTAATGAATTTAAAGTTGAATATCTATGTGGCCACCATATTGGATGGAACAGCTCAATCATGAAAACAAGGTACAATGACTGCTGTGTGAAAAGTTGAGTATAGAAACTGCCAACTTATAACTCACTATTCAGATTCGCTAATAAATCCTAGACTTGGTCCTTGATGGGGTTTCCTGGTGACTCAGATGGTAGAGAATCTGCCTGCAATGCCAGATCGAACCTGGGTTCGATCCCTGAGTTGGGAAGACCCCTTGGAGGAGGGCATGGCAACCCACTCCAGTATTCTTGCCTGGAGAATCCCCATGGGCAGAGGAGCCTAACTGACTACAGTCCATGGGATCACAAAGAGTTGGACAGACTAAGCACAACACAGCACATGATATATACTATGTTTTTTCTTCCCTGGTATCTCAATTGGTAAAAAAATTTGCCTGCACTGCAGAAGACCCTGGTTCAATTCCTGGGTTGGGAAAATCTGCTGGAGAAAGGATAGGCCACACACTCCAGTATTCTTGGGCTTCCATGGTGGCTCAGCTGGTAAAGAATCCATCTGCAGAGTGGGAGACCAGGGTTCGATCCCTGAGTTGGGAAGATCCCCTGGAGAAGGGAATAGCTACCCACTCCAGTATTCTGGCCTGGAGAATTCATCCATGGGTTCACAAAAAGTCAAACACAACTGAGCGACTTTCATTTTCACTGGTCCATGATGGGTATTTGACATCCATGGCAAATACCACTTTCTGTACATTAGTTTCTTCATCTGTTCATCTGAAAAATGGGAATAATCATAAAAGTAAAGTGAAGAGAAACTAAAAAGCCTCTTGATAAAGTGAAAGAGAAGAGTGAAAAAGTTTGCTTAAAGCTCAACATTCAGAAAACTAAGATCATGGCATCTGGTCCTATCACTTCATGGGAAATAGATGGGGAAACCGTGGAAACAGTGTCAGACTTTATTTTGGGGGGCTCCAAAATCACTGCAGATGGTGACTGCAGCCATGAAATTAAAAGACACTTACTCCTTGGAGGACTTCCCTGGTGGCTCAGAGGTTAAAGTGTCTGCCTCCAATGCGGGAGACCCTGGTTCAATCCCTGGGTCAGGAAGATCCCCTGGAGAAGGAAATGGCAACCCACTCCAGTATTCTTGCTTGGAGAATCTCATGGACTGAGGAGCCTGGTGGGCTGCAGTCCATGGCGTCACAAAGAGTCGGACACGACTGAGTGACTTTACTTACTTACTTACTTATTGAAAGGAAAGTTATGATGCTTAAAGCTCAACATTCAGAAAACTAAGATCATGGCATCTGGTCCTATCACTTCATGGGAAATAGATGGGGAAACCGTGGAAACAGTGTCAGACTTTATTTTGGGGGGCTCCAAAATCACTGCAGATGGTGACTGCAGCCATGAAATTAAAAGACACTTACTCCTTGGAGGACTTCCCTGGTGGCTCAGAGGTTAAAGTGTCTGCCTCCAATGCGGGAGACCCGGGTTCAATCCCTGGGTCAGGAAGATCCCCTGGAGAAGGAAATGGCAACCCACTCCAGTATTCTTGCTTGGAGAATCTCATGGACTGAGGAGCCTGGTGGGCTGCAGTCCATGGCGTCACAAAGAGTCGGACACGACTGAGTGACTTTACTTACTTACTTACTCCTTGAAAGGAAAGTTATGACCAACCTAGATAGCATATTCAAAAGCAGAGACATTACTTTGCCAACAAAGGTCCATCTAGTCAAGACTATGGTTTTTCCTGTGGTCATGTATGGACGTGAGAGTTGGACTGTGAAGAAAGCTGAGTGCTGAAGAATTGATGCTTTTGAACTGTGGTGTTGGAGAAGACTCTTGAGAGTCCTTGGACTGCAAGGAGATCCAACCAGTCCATTCTGAAGGAGATCAGTCCTGGGTGTTCATTGGAAGGACTGATGCTAAATCGGAAACTCCAGTACTTTGGCCACCTCATGTGACGAGTTGACTCATTGGAGAAGACCCTGATGCTGGGAGGGATTGGGGGCAGGAGGAAAAGGGGACGACAGAGGATGAGATGGCTGGATGGCATCACCAACTCAATGAACATGAGTTTGAGTGAACTCCAGGAATTGGTGATAGACAGGGAGACCTGGCGTGCTGCAATTCATGGGGTCGCAAAGAGTGGGACATGACTGAGCGACTGAACTGAGCTGAACTACCTCATACCACCCTCACCACTTTGCCTCTCTAACCTTCTAAGAATCAATTTGAAATTCTACGTTTGGGTGTGAGGGGCTGTGTGCCTGAGGCTCAGCCAGAAAGGAACTCAGCCACCGTCACCTGTGACCACAGAAGATACTGGCATGATCCCATGGATAGAATGGCTTAGCCATCAGGTGAATAAAAAAAAGACACCTGCAGATGAAGCATCTGTAGTGAACAAAAACACTCCATAAATAAAAAAACAAAACTTCAAAGTCTCCCCATCACTCTTCAAATAAAACCAGTTGCTTGGCCTGACCAGCAAATGTCCACAGACTCCTTCAGGGATGTGCAGCGTCAGGGACTATTCTTCCAGGCACCGCCCAGGGCCCCTTCACAGGCTTTCCCACTAGCCCCGGCCCATCACCCACCCTTCCTCTGATGGGCTTCTCCTCACTCCAGCCTTCCCTGACTGCCCTGCCCCCATCTAAGTAAGCCATTCCTATTAGTCTCTTCTACCTTTTTTAGCATTTACTATTTGAAACCACATATTTAATTTTGTGTTTGATTTTATGTCTGTGTTTGACATTAAATCATAATCTTCCTGAGGACAGAGGGCATTGCTCCTTGTCTAGAGAGGAGCGTTTTACCCATGGCTATTTGCTCAGACTCTTAGGCCAGAGTTACCTATATTTGTGTCACAGCCCCACCACTTAGTAACTGTATGATGCATTAGCCCCTCTGTGCCTCAGTGTTCTCATCTATAAAATGGAAGAATAGTAACAGTCATTATATCGTGGGATTGTATAAGAATGAAGTTGGTGTATCTAAAGCACTTAGAAAAGAGTCTAGTCTAGCATATAAACAAGCTCTACATTAATATCAGCTGTTATTATCCTTTGACACTGGGCAATGCCTGACACGTAGTATCTTCCCAGTAAATATTTACTGATTGAATTTCCATACTATATGAATGTTCTGATTTTTTTCCTAACTACTCTTGCCATCTTAAAAGCAATGACAATAATCCCTAAAAATATTCTAAATAATTATGACATTGGCCAGTTAATTTGTGGTTAATCTGATGTTGACCTTTTTTTAAACTTAAGTATAGTTAGTTGATGCACACATCTTAACTTGTTTTTAGTTTTATTTTTTCGAACTTTAAACTCTTTATTTTGCATTAGGTATAGCCGATTAACAATGATGTGGTAGTTTCAGGTGAACAGCAAAGGGACTCATGTATATGTAAGGGACTCAGCCATACATACACATGTAGCCATTCTTCCCCAAACCTCCCTGCCATCCAGGCTGGCACATAACACTGAGTAGAGCTCCAGGTGCTACACAGTAGGTCTTTGTTGGTTATCTGTTTTGAATATAACAGTGTGTACATGACCTTCCCAAACTCCCTAAGTGTCCTTTCTCCCCCAGCAACCGTAAGTTTGTTTTCTAAGTCTGTGAGTTTCTTTAACTCGTTTTAAAGATATAGATGCCAAGTTAATGAAGTATCTACCTGGTTTTAGCTTCAGAGAGTCTTTTAAATATTATACAATGCCTGTGCGGTGTTTATAATCTTCTGATGTTCATTAATCATTCTGTTGTTGACATGAAGTAATGTATTCAGAGTTTTCTTTGCGATCTGCTCATCTTATACTTGGAGATAAGTTCTATTTAGTCATAGTGTGGTTAACAACACAGATTTTATTTACTTTTTCATTTATTTTTTAATTGGTGGGAAATTGCTTTATGATTCTGTATTGGTTTCTGCTATACAACAATACAAATCAGTCATAATTATATATATATATATATATATATCCCTCCCCTCCTGAACCTCTGTCTCTTCCTTGCATCCCACCCCTGTAGGTCATCATAGAGTGCCAGGCTGGGCTCCCTGAAACACAGATTTTAGATGAAGACAGATCTGACTTTGAATACTGTTTTGTCATTTAATAACCACATAACTTTGAGCATGACTTTTCTGAGCCTTGGTTTCTCCGCCTAAAAATGAAAATGTTAATACCTACGTCATAGTGTTGGATGAAAAAGAGAGTTGGGTAAGTCACTCAGTATTGTTACCGGCATCTAATTATATACAGTAATTATTGTTGCTCAATTCTTTGCTAGAATTCCATTGAAGAACGTTGTAACCATGTTCAAAAGTGAAACTGGCTTCTAATAGAATTTTTAATGAATTTCCCTTATCGTTTTAAGAATAGCAACTATTTAACTCACAGAATTAATTTGGGATTGTGGCATATTTCTCACTTTTCAAAAAAGAACTTTAATTTTTTATTACACATTGCAGAAAAGGCAGAATATACCAAAAAGCAAAGTTATGCCCTGTAATCTCACCACTCCAAAAGAAGCACTGTTAATATTAGACCTAATATTCTTCCAGACACTACAAATGCATGTGTGTGCACGCGTACACGTGCACGCATGCACACACACACACACACAATACTAATATAAAATTGGATTCACGCTGTAGATAAAATTTTGCTTCACTCAACACTATATTAGGAATATCTTCCCATCTTAGTAAATACTTGCGGACATCATTTTTAATGGTGGCATTGCATTCCCAGATATGAACCTAAGTTGTTCAGGATTTCCCTAATGTTGGACATGTAGGTGGTTTCCAATATTTTACCATTCTAGGCAATGCTGCATCAGACACTGTGTTCAATTTTTATTAGCCCGTGTCCATCCTTCCCTCTCCACCATGCTATTTGCTTCAGGAAGCTGACCTTTGCCAGACTGCATCATTGACCTTCCTTTTTCTCTGGCCTCCTATGGGTTCAATCAATGGGAGCAAGAAATTAGACAACAGAGAAAAGGGAGTCAAGGCTATTTATTCCCCAGGTCCTTCCTAAAGGGCTACTAGTTGTTGGTGTCCATGAGTGAAAGAACTTGACGGTACCCGGTGGGAGGTTCTCTCCTATGGCTATCCTCCCTGGGCTCCTATAACAGGCCCTCATCTTGCTCTTTCATGCTCGGGCTGGTACCCTCATCACCGCTGGCCCATATACTCCACCAGCCCTGGTAGGTTTCCCTTCACCTGACCCATGTCTTTGTAAATAGTCCTTCATTAAATTCGTCCCACTTATCCAGTTTAAGTGTGCCATGTCTTTCTCACCACAACCCTAACAAACATAAACAACTTTGTAAGTAAATCCCTCGACATGTTTTTCATTATTATCACATGATAAAGTTCTGACACTGAATTATTTGATCATTGACATGTGTAGTTTTAAGACCTTTTATGAGCTTGCCAACTTGTCTTCCAGTGGACCCTTTCCCCACAGTGCCTGAGAGTGACAGCCTTCAAGCCCCTTGTCCAACTGGGTATTATAATGTCTTTATCTTTTGCTGCATTCGTAAACATTTCTATAATCTGGAGGTCATCTTATCTTTGAAAGTTTTGGGGTTAGAGATTACCAATTCATCATCACAGTCTGTCTGTTTTGGCTGTTCTTACATAACTTTCTGTGATTTCCTCCGCTAAACCTATTATGAATTGACATGCTAGCCCACAATCGGCCTTTAAGAATTTGTTAAAATGTATGTAATTTCACTTTATCCATTTGTATGGGGGCCATTCCTTCCCTCATGCTCTTTCAAAAGTGACTTCGTTTTTGTGTCACGTCTCTCTTTGCAGAATCTTGTCACTCTTTGGATTTCAGTGAAATTGATTGACTTGTGACCACAGCTCTCTTCTGAGCTCAAGAAAGGTTATGGTGATTCCCTGGTGGTCCAGTGGTTAAGACTCAGCACTTTCATTGCCAGGGGCCAAGGTTCGATCCCCAGTTGGAGAAACAAGATCCTGCAAGCTGCGTGGAACAGCCAAAAAAGAAATGAAAACTTTAAAAAAGAGAGAAAACTTATGATTTTATAGGTAATCTGGCTTTTTCTTGCAATTTTCTGCATCATGAGGTGAAGTGCAACTCCCCATTCAATTTTTAGTTAAATTTAGTTAAATCTTAAGGATCCTTTAATAAAAATAAAACATCAAACTATTCAGTACCCAATTCAGTGTGCGTGTAATGCCTAAGGACTCAATATTTTGTCTCATATACCTGGAAAACTACTTTGTAAATGTTGAAGAGTAGTATAGAGTGTTTAATAATGAAAAATGTTCGCCAGCCTCTGTGTGTACTAGGAGCAAATACTATTTAATTTGTGTCTGCAGAACTGCTGATTGGAACACAAAGAGGAAGGGAAATGGACTCTGGACACTACTGGGAATGTTATTTTATTTCGAAAGATTCTATTGCACCCCATCTGACAAAGCAGGACTTGACAAGTTCGTTTGTTTTTGCTTACCTGCATATTTGCACCAGTGAAATCCTTTGCAAAGCCTAAAACCATACCTGTCTCCACTTCTGGCAGGGGTACAACCCACAGACCTGCACAGCTTTCAGAAACAATCACTTTGTTTTGGCTGCAACAAGTTAGTTGCTGCATCCTAGAACTTTGTTGGGTTATGAGGGCTCTTTCGTTGCAGTGCAAGGATTCTCTAGTTGTGGCGTGTGGGCTCAGCTTCTCCACCACATGTGGGATCTTAGTTCCCCAGTCAGGGATCAGACCCAAGTACCCTGCTTTACAAGGTGGCTTCTCAGCCACTGGACCACTGGGGAAGTCCTTTGATCACGTTTTGTGTTGAGGACATAGTGTAAGAGATGTAGAGAAAAGTTTTCCTGGGACCTAAAAAGATGTAAATTGTCAGCAGAGAGGAGCTTCTAAAGTCAAGGCCCAGTGCAGAGACGCCCTTGCCCAGTTCTAAGGGCAGTACTGATCTAACTCATCTCTGGATAATTAAATAAAGTAGACACGACTGAGCAACTTCACTTTCGCTTTTCACTCTCATGCATTGGAGCAGGAAATGGCAACCCACTCCAGTGTTCTTGCCTGGAGAATCCCAGGGACAGGGGAGCCTGGTGGGCTTCTGTCTATGGGGTTGCACAGAGTCGGACACGACTGAAGCGACTTATCAGCAGCAGCAACAGGGAACTTCACAGATTAAAGTCAAGGCCCAGTGCAGAGACGCCCTTGCCCAGTTCTAAGGGCAGTACTGATCTAACTCATCTCTGGATAATTAAATAAAGTAGACACGACTGAGCAACTTCACTTTCGCTTTTCACTCTCATGCATTGGAGCAGGAAATGGCAACCCACTCCAGTGTTCTTGCCTGGAGAATCCCAGGGACAGGGGAGCCTGGTGGGCTTCTGTCTATGGGGTTGCACAGAGTCGGACACGACTGAAGCGACTTATCAGCAGCAGCAACAGGGAACTTCACAGACAGTTCAGTGGTTAAGACTCCACACTTCCAACACAAGGGCATGCGAGCACACTAAGTCGCTTCAGTTATATCTGATTCTCTGCGACCCCATGGACTGCAGCCTGCCAGATTCCTCTGTCTAGGCAAGAATACTGGAGTGGGTTGTCATACCCTCCTCCAGGGGATCTTGGTCAAGGGCTCAATCCCTGGTCAGGGAACTAAGATCCCACATGCTGCGTGGCCAAAAAATAAATCAATTAAATTTGTTTTAAAAAGGACTTAGGACTTTCTTGTCACACAGGAAAGGTACAATGAAGGGAAGCTGTCATAATTATCACTATTTCTCATCACTGATGAGACCCATTAGCTCAAAATATCTTAAAGATCCTGGTTTCAGTCCCTGTGGCTTTTATTTGGATTTCAAGCCCCAAAATAATTCTATTTGATATTTCTCTCAATGTTATCTACCCCTTCTTGGTTGCTTAAAGCATTCTTTATAAGTTCAGCAAGTTAAAATATTTATTCAGGTTTATTTTAAATGATAGTACTTGACAGGACCCCAGGTGTACTTTTGAACTTCAAGCAACTTATTTCTGTTTCCAGTCCTAGGAAATGCTCTTCTATTACAATGTTGTTTATGCAGCTAGACTAGCACTTTGTCAGAAATTCTTTTTAACCTTCAATTGTATTTCTGTGTCCTGTTGCCTAATTTTACAAGTCATACTGTAACTCTTCTTACTCAATCCCTCTGTGTCTTGAATTTAATTTTTAATTAATCTTTAGCATTGCTGATTAGATATAGTATAGATTTAATTATATAGTTATATACTTTTACTAAGCACAAAACAATTCAATATTATCTTAATTTTTATAGCACTTACAAATACATTAAAATATTTTTCATCCTAATCTGTTTTTCCTCTAGCATTTTCATGAGATCCCAAGTAGATCTAACATTCTGCTTACAATTTAATACTTCCACAATTAGTTTGATTTAGGTCATACCTAATGGTCTAGCGGTTTTCCCTACTTTCTTCAATTTGAGTCTGAATTTTGGAAGTGAGAAATAGATTTAAGGGCCTAGATCTGATAGATAGAGTGCCTGATGAACTATGGAATGAGGTTCATGACATTGTACAGGAGACAGGGATCAAGACCATCCCCATGGCAAAGAAATGCAAAAAAGCAAAATGGCTGTCTAGGGAGGCCTTACAAATAGCTGTGAAAAGAAGAGAGGCTAAAGGCAAAGGAGAAAAGGAAAGATATAAGCATCTGAATGCAGAGTTCCAAAGAATAGCAAGAAGAGATAAGAAAGCCTTCTTCATAAGCCAGAAAGAAAAACACCAATACAGTATACTTACACATATATATGGAATTTAGAATGATGGTAATGATAAACCTGTACTCAAGACAGCAAAAGAGACACAGATGTATAGAACGGCCTTTTGGACTCTGTAGGAGAGGGAGAGGGTGGGATGGGTTGGCAGAGTGGCAGTGTAACATGTGTGATATCATAAGTGAAACGAATCGCCAGTCCAGGTTTGATGCAGGATGCAGGATGCTTGGGACTGATGCACGGGGATAATCCAGAG